>PVLD010000122.1:169919-383031 GCA_004027595.1 Dinomys branickii | reverse complement strand
GTACTGGGGATCGAACTCAGGACCCTGTGCTTGCTAGGCAAGCGCTTATTTCACTGAGCTATATCCCCAGCCCCTAGCCTACGTTCTGTTATTGCTCTTAATCCATTTTCAATATTTCACCATTATATTCCCTGCTTCCCGTTTCCTGTGCTTTGATTGTGTTTTAAAACCTCATAATCCCTTCTCTGGACCTTTTTCCTCTAAACTCCTACATCGTCTGGTCCAGTGTTTTTCAGCTCAAACACCAGTTAGAAGTTTAGAAGAAAAGATCCAGAGAAGAGACGGTGAGAATGTATGAATCCAGGTGCTGTGAATGTAACAGTGAGTACGGCCGCCCCCCGAGGCTGTAGTCTAGGAAGTGGGGAACGTGGTCCAGGGTGGAGAGAAGACACAGCAAACATGACCTCATCCAACAGAGTGAGAAATTTCATTTGACATAAACACAAAAGTACTTTTCAGAATTCAAGACATGGGCACCAAAACCTGCTTATTCTCTATAATCCTCATTTCCATTCATGATGAAAAAGAAACCTGTACATTGAATTTGATGCTCCAGCACTTAAATCTCCAACTCCTGAGTGGAGTTTTATGAAGGAATCAGGGCTGTGTATCATTTTGAGCAAGTTTTCAAATGGGTACTGCATGGTCCCACCTCCTATGTTTAACATTTACCAGACTTGTTTCTTTAGGAAATACTTAGCCACTCTGTTTCTTCCAGCACAAAGTGCAGCTAAGAGCATTCTTCCTTAGGGTTATTAAGAAAAAGCCCCTGAAGCCCTGTACATGCTACACCAGACTCTGTGCATAAAACTCTGACACCTAGATCCAAACCCTGTACATTCCATTTGTCTGCATTTATATGCCAATGATAAAGCTTAACTGTAAATTAAGCAGAGCCAGAGATTAAAATAACTAAAATAACATAAAGCAATTAGAAAAATATACTTTAAAAAAGTTCTCTCCATATGGCATCTGTCTTTCTTCACTTCTTTATGGGGAAAACATTCAAAATCAACTTTACTTTTTTTTAAAGGATACAGTTCATTCCCATTATCTATCTTCACTTCACTGTGCAATAAAGCAGTTGAATTCTTACTCTCGTCTAATTATAGCTGGGTCCTTGCGACCTCTCTTCTCCTGTCCCTCCCTCCTCCCTCCTCCCTCCTCTCTCCAACCTCTGGTATCGCTGTTTTATTCCCCACTTCCGTAGGATCAATTTTTTTTTTTTAAATTTCACATCATGTCATGCTTGTCTTTCTGTGCCTGGCTTATTTCCCTGATCAGAACAATATCCAGTTCCATCTATGAGGTTGTCCATGGTAGGATTTCATCTTCTTTATGATTAAATACTATTCCAATCATTTATCCATTCATCACAAAATAACATTTATTTTGCCTCCAATTTTTGTTTATTGTGAATAATGCTGGGATTAAACATCAGTACAGATGTCTCCAACCAATTTGTATCATTTCCTTTGGAGGTATGAAACATTTGAAGTTGAAGGTTGTTGCTTCTGGGATGTCAAACTCATCTGAATATATTTTAAATACGAGTTCATGAGATGATGTGTGGAAGATAGCAGTAGAATTCTGTGAAGGGCCCCCATGCAGCTCCTCAGCACTACATGTGAAATCGCTATTGTCACATGACCAAGCTGTTGATATTTTAGTAGAAACAGCACCAACTACGAAACAATGCTAATCATTTTATGCCCTCTTTTGGAAACAAGCTCAAGCAGAGAGGAAAAGAAAAAAAAGCAAGAACAGAAAGAAAGATGAATGAAAACTTAAGAATTCACATAGGAATTAAGGCCCACTACCTTCTGTGGTTAATGGTTCCTCTGCTGGTGGTCTTGATAAAGCCTTTCAAATGAGGTTCATTAAGAGATCATGGAAATATTACTAGTAGCAGGAGCAAAGGACCTTTGAACATTTTTAAAGTCAACTGTGCATCAAAACCTGCGCCTTGTTTCTGTGTGACTCATACAGTATTCCTAAGCTTTGCTCTGGTTTGAAATTCTTAGTAACTTCGAATTCCTGTCTTCAATGAGATTTAACCTTGATAAACTGATAAAACAAAAACACTTAGTGATAGGAGACAAAGGTGACTCAACAGAGGGTTGTGCAGCGTAAGAAGTGATACGAAAGGATATTTAAGTGGAAGTAACTGCAAAATTCATTTGTTAAATAAGTACTAATGAATATTTAGACCACTAAGAGTTTATCCTGATATTTCTATTGTTTAAATTTAAGGAAGATATCCTATTTCGGGATATATATTTTTGCAGTGGGTATTTTAAATTATGATAAAAACGCTAAATTTATGCAGAGGTTTTCCACTTTTACTTTTTTATTCTATTTGAGAAAATAAAATGCAAAATGTTAGTTGATTGACTTGTGGCTTTTAAAGACAAAGTAGGCAAATACTTAAACATTATTATTTTAAATTAAGACTGAAGAAAACTTATTCCTTGCCAATTAGGAAAAAAGAAAGATCAAAAGATAAGAATATCAACTTCAATGATTTAAATTGTAATGTTCAAGAACTAAAACAAAAAGAGAATGACAAACTGGAAAGAACAGAACTCGAATTAAAATACATCTGTCTCCTTTACCCAGAAGGGCCTGTCATTCCTGCAGAGCTGGGCCATTGCATATGCTCATTCATGTTCAGAGAGCTGCATGATGTTGCTTTTCTTTTCAGCCATATATTCTCCCTCACTTAGGCCATACATATTTATGTAGAATTGACTATCAATAAATGACTTAGACATAGAGGAATTCTCTTTCTTTAATGAAATTATTATTTCCAGCCAAGTAATGGACTGACATAAAATAATATAAATGGAAAAGATAAATTCATCTATAAAGATCTTTTTGTTTAACATATTTTCATTTCAGTTAGTAATTAGATTGACTCTTTTTATGTGTATCTTCATATATAAAGGTAATGAGATGTTATTGCTTTAGTAAATACATTAAATTCATATTAATAAATACAATTAAGTAAAGCAACTCAAAGTAATCCAGTAAATTCTGTGCAGAACATTTTTCTACTCCTATTTTTTAGAAGTTTTCCTACTATATTTTCAAATTGCTTTTAGCATAGCAGATATACATATACATATACATTTATCAATATGAATAAATATATAGAGAAGTATATATAGGCACTGACATATATGCCATCTATATCTATATATAATAACTCTACATACATAGACACACATGTACATATCTTGATTTTTAATTTCATATATCCATATACATCTATACATCTTTCATGTCATCATTTCCAAAGCATGTGTCATTTTTTGTCTGTTCAAATATTTCCTCAATTCATTGCCTATAATATGGATGTCAAATTACTTTTTTTTTACTTTTCCTTGATTTAAATTTTATAAAGCTATCTACTGTATAATTTTATTAGTTTTTGTATTATTTAATTTTGGTAATTTCAAGTGTAAGAAATGATCAAGGCTATGAACATTTTACTTATTTTATTTCACATTAGTAAAATATTTCTCCAAAAGTTCATATGTGTAAATTTACATTCTTCTTTTTGGTGTGTGTGTGTGTGTGTGTGTGTGTGTGTGTGCGCCACAGAAGACTGAACATGAGGCCTTTGCACTAAGCTATATATTAACTTGCTTTTTTAACAGAAAAATTCAAGACCAGGTCTCATAAAGTCACCAATTTGCCCCAGTAAGGATCAAACTTGTGATTCTTGTGCCTCAGCCTTCCAGAGAGCTGGCATTACTGGTATACACCACTGTGCCAGGCTTCATGTTAGGAGAAATAAATGAAAGCATGCTTTAACCTTCACTTAATTTATTTATCCTTGTGTATCATTAATTAACTAATTAGGAAATTTTAATTTTCATATTCTTTTGCAACATAAAAATGTATTTGAAAAGAAAACAAATGCATTGCTCTAAAATCATAGTGCTCAAAACAGGGCAAAATAATAACTTGTTTTTTACCTATTTGGATATTGCTTAAGGATGATTAATGATACGTCAGTGACCCAAGATACCACAAAATTCTGAAAGTGCTTTTTATTTTTCTTTGGGCCGTGAACTTTTCTGTGGATTTGAACTAAAAAGTAAATTTAAATTTAAATTTATTATCAGAAATTCTGCAAAAATGAAATTGTGTATTGACTAAAATACTTACTTAAGCAGAAATAATCTCTTATTCTGCTGTTATACTTTATTTTTGCAATAGTAATTTACTATAATTTCAAAGTTTCTTCTGCTCCTAGAAGTCTGTTTTTAGGAAATATATAACCAAAATTCAATTACACAGGAAAACAAATAAACAAAGCAGTCTCTGAGTATGATATATAACACTGGGAAGAAACTGAAAGCTACCTGTTGTACCCAAAATCTGCAATCACCAGATCTTAATTCACTGAAGTTGGTGAATTACCAGTTATTCTAAAGAGAAGTTATATAATTTATTGAAGGCAAATGAAGATATTTCTATCCTGAACCTTAGTATGTGGCAAAGAGCAGAATTTTGTTCCAACCATGTAAAGTTGCACAGCACAGTTCCCAGTATCCTGTACAGTATAAGCCACTTACAGTTGGAAATTAATTTCTTTAAGGAGTCTCTGGAACAAATCCAAATCTAATGTGAAAATTAAGCATTGCATGGTCGTGGCAACACCAGACAATTCAAGGGTAGTGGACAGAATAGCAATGCTACATTGATCGTCTGACCCGTATTGAAAAGGCAGCATGCAAGTCATAATTCTACAAGGTACGAACATTGATCACTGGAAAAAAAGGAGTTCTTGTAGTCAAAGTAAAGGCATGCCATGAAACATGTTAGGTTATTTTTTCTCTGGCTGTTCTTTCTCTGTGAACAGTCCAATAATGATAAACAGTTTCCTTTAGGAAATAGGGTCTTAGTCTACCCCTGTTGGATTGACCTTTACAAGATAGGAATTCAAGTCAATGATACACATGTTGCCAACTACCACTCAGAAGAAAAACATGAACTATTTTAAGAATATATTAAGTAATATTATGCCAGTGCTTAACTATGGTTTAGGAAATTTTATATAATTATACATATATGAAACAATATATAGTATATATGTGCATATATACACGCATATATTTATCTTTGATTGTCAATTAAGTTAAGATACACACATATTTTCTTCCCTACATAAATATGCAGAACTTTTTTAAAAATAATGAGCTGTATGTATAATAATATTTATGTATTTAAATTAAATCTCTTTTTGTAGATTAATATTAAAATGTACAAACCAAACTACTCTATGGCTTTAGCTCTAACTAGAACAATGACTTAAAATCACTTTTTTAAGTGCTTGATAAACTGCCAAGGAAAGCTCAGCAGAACTCAGTGGGACAATTGACGGCACATGACTCCAAAAATCAAAGGGCAAATGAATTTTGCTGTTCTATGTCTTATACTCTAGATATAACTGAGTCAAAATTCTTCTGTTCCATCAGTAAACATGAAAATATTGCCCTACCTCAATTGGTTTAGAAACTATAATTTTGGTGGGGTTAGAAAAATATACTGAGACACAATTGTAGCAGGCTAGATAAAAGGAATTGAAAGATCAAATTACTCATCCAAATCTTGTACTACACGTAGCCAGTGTGTCTGCTTCGTACAGAGACTTATGTATTGAAAACACTAACCAAGGTGGTTCACGACAGTACCACAGATCTTGACATAAGAATTATTCGTTCTTTGCATATAAGAGGCGTATGTGTGTTGCAGGGAAGGGAGAGTACTTCAAATCCACAGAAAAGATCACTGCCCAAAGAAATATTTTCAGCTCTACTTCTATGAATGCTACTTAACAGAGTATGAAAGAATTTAAAGAATGCTGAAGCAAAATTAAGTTGTACAGTTTATATTTGTAATCCAGGGCATGCAATGTATATAACAGTGTATCTTTATATGGTACAATTATCTTAAATGTTTTATATATTCTTTGTTATTACTGTGGTTTTCAATCTGTGTACATGATAATTAATTTTGTAAGATCTTATAGGATAAATAAATGATTCTGATCTTGGAAAAATTGTTGGGGAGTTGATGGAGAGAGGAAAAGACCTGAAATGTGGTATGTATATGTACCAATACCCTACAGTGAGTGTATTATGTTCTGCAAATATATGTTAATAAAAGCAAAAAACAAACAGCACAGGCAGTCCTGAAAATAGCTTTCTCATTCTGTTTCCACAATACATGCTAGTTTATCATGAGAAATTTGTTACTTTGGGATTGGTGTTGCCCTCTTTGAATTGATTACTTAGATAATGCACAATCTAAGCCATGGAGTTGCCCATTATACGACTAATCATCTATTGGTAACTGTTTTTTCAAATATTTTATTTTGGGTTCCAGGTACCATGACAGTGTGAAAATATTGTAATCCTTGTAGAATTTTAGAAAGTGGAGGAAAAAGAGAAAAGAAAGAAGGGAAAATATATATGCACAATATAGCTAAAACAATTATACTACTAACTTCTATTGGTTTGTTGAAAGGAACAGTTAATGCTTAATTTTTTTGACCAATTTTTCATGCTTATCTCTGGTAATCTGAACTACTACTTTGAGCACAACAACACACAACAACTATTGTTGAATTCACATCATCTTGTTTTTTGAAATTCTATATCATTTCTAATTTATCTATTTAAAATAAAAAAGAAAATGGAGAAATGAATTACAATTTGTATATCTGTATAAGGTCAGGTTTTATTTAAATGTGATTAAGAAGACCTTTATATAATTTGACTCCTTTTTATGATACTTTTAGGTAACTCTGTTACTGTGAATTCTTAAATTTCTTTGAAGGAAGATGGAATGTGCCTAATATTTAGCATCATGATTCTATTGTACTACTTTTATTTATTTTTCTCTCATTGAAAGTTCATGCTACCATGCTTTTTCCTACTGTGTTCCTAATTTCTCATATTTTGTCTTAAAACTCACCTTCATGAGTAATTTTTTTCATCAAGTTACCACATATTTATTCCTTGATTGTTTATCAATTCTTTCTGAGTTTGTTTTTAGGCTATTTTCAGATGCAAAAAAAAGTGTAATATATTGTGTAACATCTCATTGGTGCTATGAAAATATTATCTTGATGTACAAACAAGAGGTAAAGTAACTGTCTTTCTTGAAGACATTCCATTTAACATAATGTTAACATTTCAAATGTCAGTATAAAAAGATTGTCACATTTTCTTCAGGCTTTTGAGAACATCGCATCCATAGACCATCCTCCGCCCCCAGATAAAGAACTGCACCATGACATTTCCTACTGTCTCATTACACACGCTTCCACTGGGCTTCCATCTGGTGGATTTGAAGATAAAGCCAACAGGAACCACAGGAGATTCAAAATTTTTACAGGAACACATAGGTGATAAATGATTGTATGAATTTTAAAAATATGAGATCATTTAGAAAACATCTACATTAAAAATGATTTATGAGAACGGTTGGGAGTTAAGCCCTTCTTTAGGTAATAACCCTTCAATTAGTTTATGTCCAAAACATAACCCTTCAATTAGTTTATGTCCAAAACTGGACTAATCAAATGTCTTACTATGTGCTTCTCTGAAAATGAATATCTTATACTCCTTTCATGAACTTAGATTTTGAATGTATTATTATGTTTACTTCATCAAAATTTTCATGTATGTTTAAAGAGGATAGAGAAATTCAATGTGGATTTAAATAATATCAGCACAGAAAAGATAGAATTATTAAGAACTGTGTCATTCAAGGAAAAATAAAATAATCAAGAAAATGAAGCTCAATATTAAATTGCCCTTTTAGGGTTCATACTAGTTAACTCAGCATTGATCTAAATGTGTTTTCTACATGTGCATTAGTTATAAAATTGATAACTGTATAACAATTTTGGTGTTATATTAAAACTCAAGTTACATTGTTAAAACAAGAAATATGCACATTAAATTATTTTCTCAGAGCACAGAGTGGAAAGGAACTACCAGTTCATTACTGTGGAAATTCTCCAATCATTATTTTGTATAAACATATGAAAAAATATGAAATATATACATATATATTCTTTGTTTACATGCATTTTCTTTGTTCTCAGTGTGAAAACTTGTGCAGTGTCCTCAAGTTACATATTCAGCCTTTAAATCATCAATTCAATTTTATTATGTTTGCAGATTTCACTATAGAAATACAAAAGCTGTGGCATGTGGTAGAACAATAAACTGTGCAACTTCCGGGTACTCACAGGCCTGGACGTGACTATGCCTGATTCCCATCCCTTAAGCAGCTACAGATTTCAATTCCAAGTTCATCATTTACATTTTGTTGTGAGGGAGAGGGAAGTGGTTACCCTTACCTTGATATAAAACTATTGGTTAAGTACTTGAAAATGATAAAAGTACACTTATATGTGTGGAGAAAGACATATTCCAATTGAAAATACATTCTTCATTTCATTTTTTGACTCCACAAACTGAAAATATTTTCTCTGTAGAGACTCCATGTTGCTGGCAAATGGCTATTGATACTTGTCCCCTGGAATGTTAACTGTGTCACTTGTGCAATAAAAACTTTTCAAAACATAAAATATCCCTTTCTAGTACTTTAGAGGGAAAGAAACCACAATACTTGACATATATAATTGCTGGAAGTGACCATTTTTTCTTGGCACAAGGAGATGGATAAGTGGGAATTTATACATTTTTGCTTATATGAGTCATTTATTCTAAAAGCATTAATGATCAATTGACCATATTCACAGCATTTTATAAGCTCTGGTGGAAAAAATGAGATTAATAATAGAGAGTCATGGAGTCAATCATCCCATTTAATAATAGAAGAGAAACACATATGATCAGGTACTTATAACTGTATAATATGTATTAAAATAGAGTTCTGTTAAGGCACAGCGAGGACAGAGACAAGTTTGTTATTGTTTTTTACAATATGGGTCTCACACAGAGATCAAGGCACTGAGTTACAGCAGAAAAATACTACGCATGAAAGGCAGTGAGATGAGAAGGATTTTTTTTTTTGGCAAGGGCAACGTGATAAGGAAGTGATACCTTTCAGAAGGAGTTTTATTTAGTACTCTCAGATATTGCTGGTATTCTGTTACTTTCTTAAACTGCAAGACTAGTGTGGATAGAGGAATTATCAGAAAAGATAATGAGAGAGAATAATGTCATGACACTGGGAAATCTATGAGATATTTTTTTAAAGAGTACTATAAGAATTTGATTAGACAATACTTTGGATAGACCATAGCTGAACTTAATGTAAATTTTCTTTCAAATATATTTCTCTTTGAATGTTACACCTTTTTTTCTTTAACTCATGCAGTGAGACCCTTACACCACCACTATAGCTTCAAAGTGAAAATGTGCTGTACTGTGTGTACTCTTCGTCGCTTTTCAGTTATTCAAAAACTGATTCAGCAAGTTGGAAGAGTTTGCAGCACACTTGATGACAAGTAGCAAAAAATGTTATACTGATAAAAAACATTTCTTTCTTATTTTCTCCTCTAAAACAAAATCGATAGATAATGAACAGAACTTGGACTACGTTTGGGAAAAGGAGATGGAGAGTTTTATGTGAATGCTTGGTGCCCGTTGTCACATTCTATTTCTTTTCTTTTTTTTTGTTCTGCAGAGAAAGTCTGGCTATTGATATCAAATTCACCACCACACTTCTTACCAATCAACTGTGTCTATGTGTGTGGAGTTGTAATTGTGTGTTCCTAACAACATCATGAATTCTGAAACATAATAGAACCAGACCGAAAGAGTTTGGCACAAAACAAACTCTCTCAGAATCTCATCATTTCAAGCATTTCTTCTGAATAACTTTCACACATACAGGAACTGGAGAAGAGTTCATTTGCAATAGCATATGCCTTGTGTTTCTCATCCAAATGTACAGCATAGCTTCTGCAATACTTAAGGGAAAATATATTCCCTTATTGTATTGTCTGCATATGGAAAATGTTCACAAACTGATTATATTTTATGTGTTTGCTTGTTACACCCTAGCTTTCCCTTTCAAATTTATCTTCTGATTCAAGGTAGTGTTCATGGATAAAGCTTCTAATACATTGATTTTATGCATATCACTAATTTTTACTATCATAATGTATATCTAAATTCTAGCTTAAATCATTCATGAACTTACAGGATCTCATTAAGTGAGTCAAACTGGATTAAAGCCTTGGGAAACTGGTAGTATATTTATCATGATGCATCAAAAGTAGTAGTATTAGCATTATTTCTTATAAGTTCTGAATAAATAAAATTAGGACAATATATATTGGCCATAGTTTATGAACACTATAATATTAAGAATAGCCAATATCAATAGCTAATACAACAAGAAGACATGGAAAAAAGAAACAAGTACCTTGAATTTATCATTATAATTTGTGAAATAAAAATCTTTATTACTTGATAATTTGTGAGATAAAAATCTTTATTACTTGATATTAATATTAGTTTCAACAACTTGGTCTTCTTTTCAGACTTTTTTTGGAAAATACTTAACTCATGGTAAGGTTGCAAGATTGCTCAGAGTTTACCTATATACCCCAGCCCAACTTCAGTTTTACATAATGTTATTATCTTTTATATCTGTCAGTCATTCTCTAAAGCTAAAAGATGAACATTGCTATTTTATTATCAGGTAAACTCAACAATTAATTCAGATTTCACCAGTATTCCATTAATGCCTTCTATTTGAGGGTTCAAATGCGAACATTTCAATTAATCATTGTGTTTCTTCAGGCTCCTCCATTCTGTGAGTTCCTCAGCATCTCTGATGTTTATGGTCTTGATAGTTTTAAGAATTACTCTCCAAACAGTATATAGAGTATCCCTCATGTTTTATTTGTATAGTGTTTGCTTTATAATTCAACTGAGGTGGTAACTTTTAAGAACCAATACTCAGAGATAAAGTGTCCTTCAGATTACAGCATGTGAGGTCAGTTACATGATAATGTTGATGGTGGGACATGGGCCATTTGATAAGGTCCTATGCTTCAGATTTTTGCATTGCAAAGCTGCTATTTTTCTCTGTCTTACTTTGTTATTTCACAATAAGTAAATAAGAATGGACACTGTCTAAGCACCATAAACTCTGCTTAGTTCAGGGAGGAATATGCACATATTATTTGGAATTCCATTTTAAGAAAAATTTGTCTGTTACTGTTCAGTTGTCATCAGTATGTACTTATGGATTTCTTTTTCACTTTGACTTAGAAATCAAAAATAAAAGGACATTACCACAGTTTAGAAAGAGTTCTTGCTGATTAGCTCCCGCATCCTTTTAGTATACCTTGATTCTTTCATTTTTACAGACTTATTTAAATTTTAATTTTTCAATTTGCTTCTGACTCATATTATATTCTCTGTGTCCTAGCCTTATAATCAATCACTTGCCTATATATTTAAAAATAACATAATTCCAAGATATATAGTAAAATGTAAAAGAGCTTTTATTTTAAATGTAACCAAATGCACACTTACCTTTTATTTATCTGACATAGACTCACAATTTGTGGGAATATTTATGTACTTTCTTAAGATAGTTACCCTTTCTATATTTCTAGATTAATTTTGAGTACTTTATGTACATCATATTCCTTGAAAACTGGCACAATATTATTATTCTGTAGTTATAAAGGGTCTATTTATATGTAGTATTCATCATTTCACTTTTTAATTATAGTTCTATCTTGTGAATTATTGGAAAGACATTATTTCTGCAGATATTTTTTGTTTCCCTAATATTTTGAGACAAAAAATACAACAAAGGTGCATGGAATAATTTCATGATTAATGCATGTTCTATGGTCTCAATATGTGGAGGTAGAGATAAAAATCCTGCCTTGCAATTGGCTGCCAATGCTCATTTTGGCTTAGACTATTTTTCTAGCATTTAATTTCAGTACTATGCAATAGGAAGTGAAAAAATACATGAATATTATTCATATATATTACTTAGAGGATAATTCACTAAACCCTCACACTCTAGAAATTAATATCCACATAATAATTAATGCTTTTTCTGATTGAGAAAGCACAGTAACTATATTATTTTATTAAATTCAAATTTCATGAAATACAAGAATCTTTCCTGTCAATATTCCTAATCCTTTGAATAAATGTATCTATGTTTGCCAAAAAGGCATAGTATTTCTTTATATCATTATTTCTTTATTCCTTTAGAATTTATTATATATTTTGTGTCACCACTAAGTTCACAAGGTTGCACAAGATGAAAATATATACAACTTTCCACACAATATGTAATATGAACTCAAATGCTACTACATTTTTCCATGTCCCAAAGTAAACATGTTTCAACCATTCAGATTAGTTTCTCTAAGTGACAGTGAAAATGCCATTTGTAATACTTAAAAATAGCATTCAGTTTTAGGGAATACTAAGAAATATTTGGCAAAAATACCTTAAAAATGTACACTGCCATGTAATTTTGGAAATAATTTGGACGATAGAGTTATGTGGAAAATTTTACAATAAAATCTATTGTCTTCAATTGAAAAATCCCCAATAAGCATTCATTTGTAATTCACTTTTCTCCCCGAATTCTTCATATGCAATATAGATGCAAAACTTATTTGCTAAAAGTAAATGTCCCCCCAGATGTCTGATTGTTATGAAATAATGGGATTTATTTGTGAATCAACGTAGAAACAGATGGCTGTAAATTGACAGAGTGGAATTTTGTGGTGATCATTTTTGTATAGAAAACAATTAGCCATACAGTAAAATTAATAAGGTCTAAGAAAACCAGATATCAAATTATCTTTTCATAACATAATAATAAGAAAAGATGCACTAAAAAGGGTTAGAATGATAGATTCACACTGCTTGCATCATTCCATCTTCAATTTCAGCCAAGAGAGTTGGAACATGATGTTTCTATTTGTGGGGAAGAGACACAAGCTCACACTGGGTTTATCTTTCTTTCTGGCACTGGACTTTTCACAGTAAAATCCAATGTCAGTCAGTAGTTTATAAACTCAGACTTCAGGTGCATATCTGTTGAGTGAATCTTCAGGCCCACTCAAGTGCCATGTGACATCTTGCAACCCCAGCATTCAGGAATCAGTGCTCAAGCTGCCTCAAAACCTAGTTGACCTCAGTTGGCCCACATTGAGAACTGGCAATAGCACTGAGCTGTCTTGTAAGGCTTTAGGCCTTAAGACATTCTCAATGCTAGACCAGTCCCTAAAGTCTTTGTCATCAAGCCTGATCTCATTGAATCAGCCTTTAACCTTTCACCTGTGAATACAGGATACAGGCCCTGTAAGTGCCAGGCCAGTTCTTGTTGCTCTGTCACACAGGCTGTCCCTTGAAGCCCAAGCTATACAAAATTCATATTCCAGAATTTTCCAGAAGCAAAACCATCTGTAGAACATGCCACACACTCTATCTAGAATCTTTGAAGAGGCTGACTGCTGGAAGGGCCCTCCCAAGCAAAGCTGGTTTGCAAAAATTAAACCAGGTACACGTTTCTTCAAATGTACTAACAGCATAAGGCAAGAAGGAAAACAAAGGAGACATAAAGTCACCTAAGGAATACAAAAGTCTCACAATAGGTGACCCAAAGAAATGGTGATACATAAACTGTCTGTTAAATAATTGAAAGTGTTTTAAAGGAATTAAGCATACTTTATGAAAATATAGAAAAATGATTTAAAGACAGCAGCAAAAAGTGAATGACCAAAATAGAAATTTTTTTCAAGAGACTAAAATTGTTTAAAAAAATTTAGAAGTAAATTCTAGAGCTAAAAATTATAATGAATGAAGTGAAAAATTCAATTGAGATCATCAATGGGTGGCTGGATCCAAAAGAAAAATGAACTCAAACTCAGGTGATTTGAAAATGTACAGTCAGAAGTGAGAAAATGCAAAAGAAAGTAGGAGCTTCAGAACTCATAAAAGACCAAATACAGAAGAAGAGGAGGAGAAAGAAGAAAGCAACATCGGGGAAATTTAAACATAAATGAATAAATGCAGAACCCCTTCCAAATGTAGAGAAAAATATGTATACCCAGGAACAGTACACAATTTGTAGTAGAATCAAATATTCAGAAATCAACATAAGATCCTGAGGCAGCATGAGAAAAGAAGCTGAATTTTAGACAGATAAGCTGTGGATTTTTCAGCACAAACATTCCAAGGGAGAAGAGAATGAGGTGATACATTTAAAGTGCTAAATGGAAAGAGAGAATAATTTTCAGTCAAGAATATTGTTCCTTACAAAAATGCACTTCAGAAATAAAGGAAAAGTAAATATTTGTAGGAAAAGTTAGATGAGTTAGTTCATCAAAAGCAGGCTGCTTTCATAAGAAATACTAAATGATCTTTAAGCTTAAACAATTAAATTTAAAAGATATTAACTAGCAATGCAAAAACATTAAAGTACATAATCATACTAAAAGTATTCAGTCAAATTTGCAGTACTCCAGTATTGCAAAAGGTGATGTGTAAAACACTTATAGTTGAAGTTTTAAAGACAAAACTATTAAAATAATAACAGTTGAATAGCTTCTATAAAATGCAGTTTTTATCAAAAATTTAAAATGTATATGACAGGCTAAAAGTTTACAAGTTTTGAAAAATGATCAAAGTTAAATTTTTTGCTTACAATAGAGGGTATATTTTACTGTAAGTTGTGTTTTGGAAGACTCATGTTAATTACAAAGTAATAACTGCATAGTAAATAAACAAAATATAAATAATAAAGGATAAAAGCATAATACTAGAGAAAGTTTGCCTAATTGCAACAGAAGACAATAAATGAGGAAGAAAAAGATAAATGATCTAAAAAACACTGAGAAAAATAATGTTTTAAGATGGTAATGATAATTCCTCACCTATTAATCACTAGCTTTAAAGTAAATATTTTAAATGCTCTAATCAAAAGTCATTGAGTTGATAAACTAATTTAAGAATGGAAGGAAAGCAAGCAACTTTAAGGAGCCTGTAAACTGGGCATTTCATCTTTAACAACATACATAGACCAAAAGAGAATGAATGGAAAGAGTTACTCCATGCAAATGGAAACAAGAAGAGAGCACAGGTAGCTATAACTATATCTGCTCCAGTAAATTTTCAGGAAAAACTATAAAATGAGACAAAGGAGGTCATTATATAACTATAAAGGAGTCAATTCATCAAGCAGATATCTATTTATCATATTTATGTATCATCTAGGTATGTATCTCTCCAACATTATAGCCTCTGAACATGTAAACTAAATATGATGCACAGAAGACTGAAATTGCCTCTATCCTGTCTTCCAGCTCGTTTTTAAAACTTGGGAGAAAATGATAATGTCTATAGATTCAGAATCCTTGGCTGTTATGAGTCTTCTATAAATTTTAGTGTTGATATGTTTTGTCTATGAAACTTACATCTGTTGCTGTTGAAGGATATTTTGTATACAGATGCTTCAGGGTAAAATAAATTTAAACAGGACTAACTGAGCTTCCCACACAAGGCTCATTTTACTTTAATTATAGCAGAGAGTTGCTAAAGGGAAAGAAGAATGAAACATTGGAGGAAATTACCAATAGAAGAGGCATTCCTTAATAGTCCATCTCCTTTTCCCTACCTGGCTCAAGATAATTTGTCGACATAATTTGATTAAACTTTAAAGTCCTATAAATCATATTTATTTTTAATATTATTTATTTTTCTCCACATTCAAATGGATTGATAATAGTAACAGAAAAATCTATGACAAATGAATATAAAACGATGACTGTATATGGACAGTATTGAGTTTATTAGTGGATTCATCACAAATTCTAAATAATCATTTAGTGCATATGGCATATAATGTTTACCCTTCATGAGCAAACTTTTAGAAACACAATTTTCTTCCCTGTTCTTGGGTGCTAACTCTGTGGATTAGAGTTAATGGAATGAGTTAGCGTCAATCATTCTCAGTAATACAAGTACTCAGGCTCTAGAATAAAGAACCGGTTTCTAGCTAAACAGTCCTAGCTCTAATAAGTAGCATCTTTGGAACTAATTACACTTGTCCAGATATTGGTACACTTGGAGGCCATGATGCATGTGCATGTGTGTGTATGTGTTTAAGGATAATCAAGATACTTTCACTCTTCCAATAACAAAATGGTTCGTAAATACTCCTACCATTCCAGCTGCCCCAACAGTCTGTTTTATTGCCACTTTAAACAACAGAAAAATGAAGTTTAAAAGAGGAAGCGCTATGGCTTCGATGTGATTTGTCCTCGCTAAAACTCACACTGAAGCCTGTTCCCCAGTGCAAGTTTTGCGAGGTAGTAAGACTTTTAAGAACCATTAAAAGAATCATTTGGTTCATTAAGGATTAACCCTTATGGAGGAATTAGTCCTCTCTCAGTAGACATTTGGCACTTTTGCAGGACTGGGTTACTGCAGAAGTGAATTGTTATAAAAGAAGCTCCTCTGTCTTCTCACTTTTCCAGCTGTCTGCTTTCCCTTTTGCTTTGTCAGTGTCATTGTCACTGCTGCCCAAACTGAGACTTCTCACACAAAATTAAGCCTCTCGTTTATAATGACTGAGCCTCAGGTATTCTGCTATACTTGAAATGGATCAACACAAGGAGAAGAGTAGAAAAAATTAACTACAAATCTCTAAGTACCCAAGAATATTTTCAAGTTAGAAAACTGAAGAAACAGTCTGAACAAGAGAGAGACCTCAGTTCTTGTAAAAACTACCATTTTAGAAGAAAAACTGAAGTGATACTAGATTGCTTTTCAAACTCCAGTTAACCCCTGGAAAGTGGTGGGTGAAGTAAAGTCCCTGGCTTCCCACCAGGATTCTCAGTGTAGTTTAATTTCCATGTGAAAGGATTTTATATTATCTTTTGTGCCCTGACTTCACGTTTTGGGTGAACACAGTCTTTATGTCATTCTTGATATTGGTTGACATGATCTTCGTGAACCTGAGACACTGCATTAGCAGAAACTTTGATTGAACTGCAAATGATCTTGTATAGCTTTTTACGCCACAGTTATAAGTAATGTAGAAACTCCATAGTATGTGAGCTCTAGATTTTAAATAGGCTTTCCCTCAAAAAATATCAAGAATGAAAAAATCTAAAAGCAGCTTTAGACACAAAAAGGAAATATCTGGCCTTTAGTAGAGGATATAATGGACTTTGGGGTTAAAGAGTGGTTCAATAAGTTGGTCATCTTGAAAAATGTCATATTTGTTTATCACTTTTGTCTTCTTCTGAGAATTAAACATTTGAAATTATATAAAAATCTGATTTTTAGCATTATCATTGATGTGACTAAAGTATTTATATGCATTTAAAACATTAGGATATTATCTTGAAATATATTATGTACAGATACAGTATATTATAGACTAGTCTTTGCTTGCACAATTAGGCTTGTTTAAAATTTCCACCAATTATAATCATGGGCTATCAAAAATATATTTAAGAATTAAATATAGTTCACCTATTTCTTCAAAATATGTTGGCAATGTACATGTTTTTTCTTCAGTGAGCAAGTTAACTCTATATCACCCACCCATCACATTTCCAAGAAATTATTGAGAATTTGCATCTGCTTTTGTTTTCCTGTCATCGTCTTTGACAATTTCCCAAGTCAAGACTAATCTATGGTACAGACTTTTATCAAAAGCAGCACAGAATTTGCTTCCCCTTAACTGTGCAGAGACATAACAGTGCTCATTATTAAGCCGTTCACGGAGGAGATCAATGAGTGCTGTGCTGTATGGATGCTAACCAATGTCCAGAATGAACAGAATGCAGGAAAAGAAAGACATGGATAAAGGGGAGAAGTCAAGGATGATACGTACTTAGACAAATGAGATTAAATTCATAGCCAGGAAAACAGATGAGTAGGCAGAGAAAGAAACAAACGAAAAATAAAACAAAGCACACTTCCCACCAAAGCGTGTGTGAGATAATGGAGGCCAGCTGTATAGTTTGGACACATGATAGAAGAATTTTGCCTAAAATTTTGAAACAGCTTCAAAATGATTACTGTAGGTGCAAGGATCAGACATAGACTCACTATCGTTATCATTGCCAATAAAAAAAATTCTAAGGAAGACATATTACATATTGAATACTGTGATGGTCATGGCTTTAAAACGCACTTGTGTCTACCACTCTCAACAACAAAAACGTACTCTAGCCTAATGAGTTGCATTCTAAGTGAATACGCTTAGCAAGAATGCAAGAGTAGTCCTTAACTCAGATTGAAAGAGAAGCAAAATTCTGATTTCTCAAGAGTGATTATGTGCGTTTGGAAGCACATTGTTGAAACTCAAAATGAAATCGACACCACATTAGAAGTGTATAAATGCCAACTGAACCAATCATTGGTAGTAATAATAATAACGACATCTTCCACTTTCTAATTTCCAGTATTATAATTAAAGCATCTTAACATTACTAGCCTTAGAACCTTGGGAGTCTAATATTAATGGTGTTTCAATTTTGACTGGGAATACTTGTCAGTGTTTCGTAAGTACCATTAAGTAATAAGCATTATGGTAGATAATTTACTTTTATGTATTAGTTACGACTTACAGTATCTCAAATAAGTATCTCTTATTCCCATTTCACCAAAAAGATAAAGAAAATAGGAAAGAAATAGAGCTTTGGACAAACAAGACTATTTGCCTAAAAGAGCACAAGGCTTAGTAATTTTCGGAGCTGTATGTGGTCTGATCTTTCTAAGGCATATATAGGCATATTGAAGTTGTAACAGATATTATGCATGCCACTGGTGAGTACTTGCCTTTCTGACTTTTTATTATTCTTTCTACTGCTGAACCATCAGGTTTTTAAA
Organism: Dinomys branickii; assembly: GCA_004027595.1. NCBI lineage: Eukaryota > Metazoa > Chordata > Mammalia > Rodentia > Dinomyidae > Dinomys > Dinomys branickii. Next base: position 364,135 of record PVLD010000122.1, on the reverse strand, counting down.
ATGTTACTGATTCCTTTGCACATTTATACCTCAGGATCATTAGTTCATGTGGATATCAGTGAACTCAAGTTTACCCATATTCATTAACATATTACCTGTACTCATTAACATACTAGAAATTTTGAATTGGTACACCTCAAATTTCTACTTTATTCTTTTTTTTTTTTTGCCGTACTGGGGATCGAACTCAGGACCCTGCACTTGCTAGGCAAGCGCTTATTCCACTGAGCTATATCCCCAGCCCCACTACTTTATTCTTTGAACGCTAGTGGTCTTTCAGTTGAATTTAACCACATCCTCCTTAATCAGTCAAATTCTTCAGGATATACAATATGGTTTCCAGTAAAACATTTGTTTGTATACTTTGCTGCAGATTGAAATATTTGCTTTCTAGTAGTTGTTCAACAATTCTACATAAACATCATTGCTACATGTTCATTTTATTTCTATTGCCTTAGCACCTAAGAAAAAAAAACCAGAAAATATAGTACAATAGGTGTGGGAAGTTTTTAGAGATCGAATTCAATCATTGCTATACGCCAGGAGATTCTTTTTAATGGTTTGCATGATAGGATCAGACGGTGTGACTGAAGTGATTACCTCATTTGGGATTATCTGGGGAGGACCACAGACTATTTTGCAGCACCTTCTTATTCTGTAATCTTTAATGACAAAATCTTGTTTATCAAGAAGAACTCTGTGAGCAGCTGCAAACAATTTGCCTTTATTGATTTTACTGCTAAGTCTGAGTGACTGCTTCACCCGCTTCCCCGGCCTTGTCACGGCCCCGCCCCCTCTGGGGCACTTCCTTTGTTTTGAACTGCAGTTCCTTAGCTGCCCCTCTGGGTTCAACGAAAAAAAAATGTAACCGATCACATCCATTACTGAGACATAAACTAGATTGTAGCTATAATGGGTAAGACGGAACAGAATTTTATAAATATTAAGTCTCAAGTTCAAATTACAAGCAGAACAAAGAGAAGGAAAGAGAGATGGGGAGAAGCAACATTGAAATTTACATTAAATAGTTTCAATATATGAATATTAGATTTTTGTTTCAAAATGCACAAATTTTTTAAAAAGTGGCACAACTGGGGAAATCTGAACATTTATTGGATATTAATAAAATGAAAGAATCAGTGCTAGTGTTTTAGCTGTGCTAATTTGTTAATTTTACAAAACTCCTAAGCAAGAGATTTATTTTAAAATGCTTATTGTTTAAATAACAGGATAATAGGAATTGATTTTGTAAATTTTGCTGACTAGAGAAAAGGATTTTGAGAAGTGCAAAATCATTTATTACAATATTTTCTCATTTTATGTATTGTTTAAACTTTCCACAGAAAAGTTACTGACTCTGCAGTTAATTCAGTAAAAATATAAAAATCAGCAAAATTGCTGATTTTTTTGATCACTAAGCATATGTTAAAGTATTAAAATACATTACCTAATTTAATCTTTATAACAACTCTATGAGTTGTCATATCAATAGATACTATTAATATCTAAATTATACAAATGATAAAATTGTAGTGTGAGGATATTAACTGACTTGAAGAAAGATTCTCCTCTGACAAGCTGCAAAGCTAGAGTTCTGTGCTATCCTTTCCATTGCGATAATTAAGATTGGTAATCTAAAATTACTGTTTGGATCTCTTCCCCCATTTTTCCTCTATTGTACAGTCAATTTAGAAGATACATCTAAGATTTTCAAGGAGATGCTTTATGAGCTAGTTTCCCACTGGGACATCACGGCGAGGGGACTGAGACCTAGGGGTCTCCTGGGGCACGTTCCAGCCCTCCCATTCCTCAAGTTCTTCTTCGTGCCCTGACAAGGAATGCAAGGGTGGAGTGAGACTAACTCGAAGCCCAAAATTCCCCAGTGCAAAATGAAGTCAGAAGTCATCTCAACCGGGCACAGAATGAGGAATTTAGGAAAGGAAAGTAGTATGAAGCAGAGGTTTACGTATAATATTGCTAAGATGGAGACTCCCAAATACAAAGCTTGTAGAACAAGGGGATGTTCCTGGGAGATGGGCTTCACTTAGGGTTTTTGCTGTGCTCGTTTTTATAGACATCCTCAGTCAATGAGGATCTTAGCCTTCATTTCTAGGATGATCTGTAATTGAGGTGAGCATGAGCTTGGGGGACTTTCCAGTGAATTCAAGCAAGGCCCCAGAATAACTTCACAAAAGTCTAAGGAATTTGCAATGAGTGTGTGCTGGTCTCTAGGAAAAACTGTTCTATATTTGTAAACATTTCACAAAGGGAAATTTCTACTAAGTGGGTGATCATTTCTATAGGAGGCTGCCACATCTGCAGGCCACATTACTCCCTTCAGCCTGTTTCCCTGCCTGTCTCCCCTCTGTCCCTACACTGCTAAGATACTTTGACCAAAGTCAAACAACTCATTTTCAAAATATATAAAAGGGACATCTTCTTTGTTTGTTTTTATGTTTTTATTTTTAAAGTTTCTTTTGGCATTATATTACTGAAGATTTTCATAATGCTAGATTTTAGGGATGATAAATTTTATGATAGAAACTGAAGGGGTTGTTTGCAATAGTTAATTTAACAACAGAAACAAAGAAAAATGCATTGACTACTGAATAGTTTTCATAATAAAAAATTCTACTTTATGGTAATAAAACATCAAACCATTCTGTGCCTCAATTTCCTTATCTGAGTAAGGTGAAAACTGGTTTTAGAAGACAACATTTTTAGTGATACTCAGTGAAAAAAATTATCTCTTGGACCCTCTTTAGACTTTCTCAATACATGACTATATCAAGGATTTCGCTGAACATTTTTGTATAGAATACTCAGGCAGATTGTATGTAGTTAATACATTATTATCTCTTTTTTACACTCTTATTGGAGAGGACATACTTTACTGGTCTCTACGAACATAATGAACAGTTTCTTTATTCTTTATTTCTTATTTCTTTATTCCCTCATTCTGCCCTGTTTTTAGTGATTTTTGTCAATGCAAAAATAGCACCGGGGAAAATGCAAAGAGGACTTCATTGAAGAAAACTGCATCAGAGGAGAGAAGCTAGATCTCAGTTTGATTCAACTCAACTGAAATAAAGGGTAGGAGTTATTAACAATTGGGGTGAAGACAAAAATATATCCAGCTGTATTTGCTAATTAAAGTTATCCAAATTAAAGTTTTCTTATATTTGCATGACAAGCATGGTTTCCAACTCTGAGTAAAGTGCTCCATGTGAGAGGGCAGGAGCTCAGAGTTCAGGCTCCCATCCTGCTACAGAAATTGGGGAGTGATGGGGATATTTCTCCTTTGATGTTCGCATTTCGAAAGTGTGGTTTTCAGTTACATTAGAAAGATTTTCTTGGATGGTGACAAGGCCAGAAGCTTTGAGAAATACCTGAGTCTCAAAAGGGCGGGTAGATTGATTACAATTATAAATTTCCCAAAGCAAAAGGTCTAAGAAAAGGAACACCCAGTGTCCAGAATAAGGAAGATCCTGTTTAAATTTAGTTGAGTTGAAGGGAATTTTTAGTTAAATCTCATATTCAAAGGTGAAGGGAAAGACTTAATGAGCTTTAAAAATGTAATGAAAATACTTACTATTAGAACCCATTGACTTTTCTAATCTTTAATATTAACAAACTGAAAATTTCTCTCAGAATTTGCATTCTTTTAGAATTGCCCCTAAAAGAAGCATTTTGATTATTTGTCTTTCACTTTTAATAATAATACAAGAAGGTATGGTACATTTGCAACCATCCATTACATTCTATAAAAAATGTCATGTACATTTTAATTTTTTATATTTAATGTTTTCACTAAACATATGCTACAATATATGATAGCCAATTTCAAAATACTTTGGAGCTAGGAGAGATGCTCTGGTATTCCTTTATTGTTGTCCTTTTTCTATATAAAAACTCAAATGTTGAACTTTCTTAAATCTTATCAGTAAGCTTGTGAAACACTGACCCAAATTTGAAAGAAATTTATCTCAATGTTGTAAAGCATTTGAAACAGAATACTTTATTTACAGTGAAAAAAGAATCTCAGTTCCTTCTAAGAAAGAGTTATTTAATCTCAAGTCTGAGATGAATTTTCCCTAAAATTAATCATTTTAATCAGACATAGTTTTCTGTTTATCATTTTTTGAATTGTTCTTATCTTATTCAATGACCGATTTGACTCAGTTAGGTAACTTTTCCATATTGAAAACACTTCTTTGTATAAGTTTTTCATATTATGACTACCATATATTTGGTAGTCTTATTTTTCTCTGCAATTATCTAATTGTTTTCCTATTTGTAACAATCACAAATTTGAATTCCATTTTATAATTTGTATTAATTTAGAAAACCATTTGATAGTAGAGTTTGAATTTAGATCTTTATGCATTCAAAAAATGAGGAAGAGGAAGGTATATATGCAAATATTAACTATACACTACAAAATATTAGTTACCGTTCTGTTTCATTTTTCTGTAATTTTGAACTATAACCCTCTGTGACCAGATGTTCAAAGATACAAGACAATCAATTGCTGAAGTGAAATCCACTAATGTTATTGCTTTTGTTTGTTTTATTTTTCTGCTATGACTCACTACTTTCAGGTCATGCTCTTGGTAAAGATATCATCCACTGGGTTTAATGTTGGTCATCATATGACTCAAATATTGTAAATGATTTTGTGACCTAGTCTGCAAAATATATTTTACACATGTATAATAATACTCCTGTAAACTGTTAAAAAATATGGAAACTTCAACAATTAAAGCTCATTGATTAGATAAATAAATACATTGTGAGCACAAAGTTCATGTAGTTTTGTAGAAGAAAATGCTGATTAACTATGTAATATATTAATTATTAAAAAACAAAACTTTATGAATATAGTTTCTTATGAAAGATTCTAGTAAAATACATTCTTTTTTTTTTTTTTTTTTTTTTTTTTGCAGTACTGGGGATTGAACTCAGGAACCTTCACTTGCTGGGCAGGCGCTTATTCCAGTGAGCTATATCCCCAGCCTCTACTACAGTACATTGTAACAAGCTGTTTCCTTGACTTAGAACAGATATTTTTCAAGCTATAAAAAAGTAGCTTTTCCTGGGTTCTGATAGTGCTATTCCTCTCCTTCTGGTAAGAAAATATAGTGTGTCTATCCATGTCTATGATTAAATCATATCAAAAGAACTAATGGAGTTTGGAATTTGACTAGAAGAGGAACTGGATCTAGATGAGGGTTTTCTTTCATCGTGCATAACTGCAGAGAACTGAGTATTTATGAGATAGAAAATGGGCAAAAATTAATCTGTGCTGCTGTTGATGAAGATTTCACAAATTCAGACATTCCAATAAACATTTTCACACTTCCCTGTTCTCCTATGAAGTTTTGGTGAGCAAGAACAATCGCACAGAAGAAAAACTAAGATATATTATGAGGGTATGATAGACATTTTGGATTATCTATGACAATGTTATGTGAATCATTTTTAGTTGCTATCTGTCATTAACTTTTATGATTAAAAGTGAATGAGAGGTATAAGAATGTCAAAACAAAGCTACTGCTACATGAGTGTGTCCTACAGAGTTAACTCACACATACAAAAAATCTTTTGGTCCATAAGCACAAAATAGACATAAAACCTTTTCTCCCCCTAAAAAAGAGAAACAGCTTTATTTGGGCTATAATTGACATGTAGCAGCAGTAACTGCATATATTTAATGTGCACAACTTGGTGAGTTTGAAAAATGCAAGTGGTTGTGATAACCATTCATAGTTTGCTAATGGTAAGATTTGCTTATTTTACAAGGCCAGAATGATACTCCTTTCTATATAATATTCCACCTTTTTGTCATCCATTTATCTGTGAACAAGCTCTTGACTTGTTAGTTTTGTTATTATGAATAATGCATCAATAAACAGAAGAGATCAGATATCTCTTTACCACATTTATTTCAATTATATTGGATTTCTACCCAGAAGAAGAATTATGTTATCATATGGTAGTTTCATTTTTAGTGTTTTGCAGAATCTCCATATTATTTTCCATAGATGTTACAGTCTTTTCTTATCACTTCAATGAAGTCCAACAAAACTCTATCTTTTAGATAAAGTGATATATAACATCAATACAAAGATTAATATAGAGAAGGTATAATGACATTCTACCTGTACAGTCCACTAGCTACCTTGGGACAATGAAGGAATATACAGAACATAGGACTGAATGGGATCCTTAGAGGGAGCCATAAGTTCCCAAGCCAAAGTGTTCAATGTACAAATCAGAATCTTATGTACAACAATCCAATTGTGTCCAGTATGTGTATCCCACAAATGAACTTAAATATTTCTCTCTTTATTAGTAAGAACCTATTTTTAACATTAGTGCAAATCAATAAACTCAGTGAAACTGTAGTTAGAATCAGTTGAAACAATTTTAATGGCTATTCTAAAGTGTGGCTGAGTAATGTTTTTTAAAAGCTAACTAAAAATATTCAGAATATTGTATCCATTTTATAGTGCTTTAAAACAAACCAACTTCCCTTAAGTCATGTTAGGTTGAAAGTCATGCAAATTTATGTATAAATATTAAATTATTGGAGCTCAAAAAATTTAAAATGAATTATAGGCCATGTAAATGATACTATATGTGGGTGACCACAAGCTTTGCTAGTTCACTTAAAGTCATGACGAATAAAGTAGTAATTCTGATACAGTGCAGTTGCTTTCTCATTTCTACTACAAGGTTGGCCACATCACTTAATTCTGTGAGGTATTTGTCCTGGAAGTAATTGTTGATGATCAATATATCACAAAAGCAGACACTCTCAGGAAGTCCATTGCCTTGTTAATAATGATGAAGAAGAGATAAAATATAGCCCCAATGAGCCTTTAGTAAAGCTTGTTGTCTCAAATAGTAGAAAATAGAGAGAAAGGCCATTTTTCCCAAATACTTCTACCTATCTATAGATACTGACATTTTCTGTTTATGTCTTGAAATATAAAGAGAAGAAAACATAGTTATAATTTGTAATAACTCCTGGATGATAAGGAATAGGCAAAGTAGGCATTTCATAGTGATGTGCTTAAAGAATAATGTTAAATGATATCTTTACTACTGAAAGAAAAAGTCAGAATTTGAAAAGACTTAATATTATGGAAAACCCTACTTTTTGCCAGTCAACCGACTCCTGTAAGGATTAGACTTCTGGAGGACACTAACTATGTGGTCTTAGATGGTTTGCTAAAATCCAGCACAATCTGTTCATTGCAGATGTGGAATGAACTGATGCTTCATTCCCCAATGTAGACAGTGACAGTTTCTGTATCATGCGAATAGCTTTCTTGTTGCTGAGAATAAGACCCAGCATCCACAATTTAAATCTGGATGGGTGTTATGGTTGATACATTGTGTCAACTTGGGAAATCTAGAGGTTTAGCTGAGTGACTCAGGAGGAAGCTGGGGTGCTTACTTTGTAAACATCCTGAGCCTGTGGAAGAGGAGGGCATGGAGATTGTGTGAGAGATTCACGACCCCTGGGTGTGGGTAGGCTGTTTACAATGTAAGAGAAGGAAGGAGGCCGCTTGCAGCCATTCTTCCCTTTTGCTCTGGTTTTTGCTGTGCTCTGATGCCCTGAACAGTTTGCCCTCTGCCATGTGCTACTCTGCATCTGAACCAGCCAAGTATGCACTGAAACCTCCACAAACTGTAAGCTAAATAAACCTTTCCTTTCTTCAGTTTGGGCAATGGGTATTTTGTCTCAGCAATGAGGAAAAAGTAACCAAGACAGAATTTGGTACCAGCAGAGTGGGGTTGTTGCTGTTACTATACTTGACCATGTGGTTCAAGAGCCTTTGGAAATTGCTCATGGGAAGAGTTTGGAAAGGTTCAGAGATGTCTCCTGAAAGAGATGCGCTGGAACGCCTTTGGCTATTCTGTCTGGAAGATTCTGGTCAGAGCTTGGAAGACCAGAAGGCTGATAGAAATCCTGCCGGTAAAGACCGGGTTCAGGAGGTTTCTGTTGGGAAGGACTGCATTGGCTGTTGGACTCCAGATGATGTATGTTATGGCTTGGCAGAAAGTTTGTCTACATTTTGCTCATGTTCAGAGACTTTGCCTAAGACTGAGATTAAGGGCAGCAGTGAACTGATTAATCTGGCAAAAGAAATTTCAAGGCAGTCAAATGTTGGGGCAGTGGCATGGCTATTGTTGGGGGCTTTTAGTCAGATTTATATTGACAGTCAAGAGCAAAGAGCCCAGCAGGATGATTTAAAATGTGAGTTTGGCCAGAAAGGAAGCTCCAGTAAAACTGTGGACTGCAAAGATAAGGCTGAGGAGATCGCTATTGCTATGAAGGAACAAGAGAATGGAAAAGATGGCTTGCGGGCATCACAAGCAACAAGTCTCCACCCTTTGCAGCCTCAAAACTGCAAAGGTGAAAGACCTTGCCTTGAGAAGGAAGCCAAAGAGTGCCATGTTCCAGAATGGTGGTGGTAGCCACACCAGGTTCCAGAATGGAGGCAGCGTAGAGAATTTGTTCCTCAGCATTGGATTCAGTGTGCCCAGCGATCCAGGCACTCGACCCCTATGTCTAAGAGAGAGGAAAGTTTGGCTACTGCTCCAGGTGGCAGCAGACCTTGGCATCATCCATGTGGCCCTGGCTTTAGGTACAAGGAAAATGCAAGAGTTCTGAGGTTAAAGAGGCTTCCACCCAGCTTTCAGAAGGCCTGGGAGGCCAGGCAGTGTGCCCCAGAGAGGGCAATTTGTGAGGCTGTGAGTGTGAAGCAAAAGGTGCCCTGGAGACCTCAGAAGTTTAGAAGAGACAGGACCATGGATCATCTAAGGAAAGCTGCAAAGAAGGCACAAAGCAAGCCTAAAAGAGAAGCTGTGGGAACTGTAACCACCAGAAGTGCCATAGGGGTGGACTCAGGCAAGCCTTTTGGAGCTCACAAAGTGCTACAAGTTGCTTCAGATGCTGGATGTGCAATTACAAGACACAATGTTAGCCCTGCTGAAGTTTGGACTTGCTTTAGTTCCAATGCTCTATATTACCCTTTTGGTGCCTTTTGGAATGGTAATGTTTATTTTGTGCCTTTAAATGTTGGAGGTGTTTAATTTTCATTTGTATGGGGGCAAAATGTTAAGGTTCTAATATAAGCATGTCTGTGTCTGGAAACTGGTTTAAAGAAATGTGTCTGGTTGCCACGTTGACAAAGGGTGGAATGTTATGGTTGATACATTGTGTCAACTTGGGGAATCTAGAGGTTTAGCTGAGTGACTCAGGAGGAAGCTGGGGTGCTTACTTTGTAAACATCCTGAGCCTGTGGAAGAGGAGGGCATGGAGATTGTGTGAGAGATTCACGACCCCTGGGTGTGGGTAGGCTGTTTACAATGTAAGGGAAGGAAGGAGGCCGCTTGCAGCCATTCTTCCCTTTTGCTCTGGTTTTTGCTGTGCTCTGATGCCCTGAACAGTTGCCCTTTGCCATGTGCCACTCTGCCTCAGAACCAGCCAAGTATGCACTGAAACCTCCATGAACTGTAAGCTAAATAAACTTTTCCTTTCTTCATTTTCAGCATTGGGTATTTTGTCTCAGCAACAAGGAAAAAGTAACCAAGACAATGGGTTTACTTTGGCCCATGTTTAGTCCACAGCCTTCTGGCTTCCATGAAGAAACACAGGGCAGAGGGCCCTGGCGGAGGAAAAGACACTTAACTCACAGCTCCTGGGAAGCAGAGGGTACGAGAGGAGCCCGGAGCCAGGTCATTCACACAGTGAACTTCCTCTTCTGACCAGAGCCCGTGTTCTAACAGTGACTTGGCTATAATATCCCCATAATCCAATTGCTCTCCTACATATGAGGCTTTGGGGGCCATTTTAGTTCTAAACCAAAATATATTTAATACAGATACTTCTTTTCTTAATTTTTATTTTAAAGAAAAGGAAACAAAACACAAAAAATCAAATAACAAAATTCCAAAACAATATGATAGGAAGCTAATACATTGTTGTGTAACACTGTGATAGGAAGGCAACAATATGATAGGAAGGTTAATACATTATTGTTATCTTTAGAGAGTGAGACAGCTGCATTTCACTGTGCAAACAATATTACCACAAACCTATCTTTTCAATGAACTGAGAGAAATTAGCAGTATAACTATTTTAACTATCGTTTATTTCCCCTTTTGCTTTACACTTTCTTCTTCTTTTCCCATTCTCCCAAATCAGCTTGTCTTTCTTTTTGAAGTTTCCTCCCATGTTACAATATCTACTATATATTTTGGAGCACATTTCCTCTTCAGCTTTTCACACAAGGGAGAAAATATGATGTTATGCATGTACATCTTGTTTATTTTGCTTATGAGTATGGACTCAGCTTGTACTCATTTACCTATAAATCCTTCCAGTTTATCCTTCTTCATAGATGAGTAATACTCCATTATGTAAAAAGACCACTTCTTTTTTTTTTAAATAAAGGAAGAAAACATATTCACAGACATCCATTTACAAAATAGCATAAGAACAATACAAACAATAAAGAGTAACAGACAAAATGGTAGGAAACTAACAATAGTTGCTGTACTACACATTGATATCTTCAAAGTGGTTTCTCAGGAAAAGAAATAGAAATATGCAATAGTGATCAAACCAGTAATCATTAACTGTTCCTTTCAGTAAAGCAACAGAAGACAGTAGTACAACTGTTAGCTATCCTGTGTACACATACATACATGGTTTCCCCTTCTTTCCCTTCTCCTTTCACACACCCCAGTTAACCATTACTTTTCAGCATTTTCCTTTCATTTTACAATATCTATCACACCTCCTAGTTTTTATTTACTCTTTCAGGTTCTTACACTAGTGAGACAATACGTTGCTTACACATGCAGGTCTGATTTATTTTACTTATCAGTATGGTCTCTAGTTGTGACCATTTACCTATAAAAGCCTTGAGTTTATCTTTCTTTCTTTTTATTTTTTTATTTCTAAAAGTATAAAAAACAAAGAAAACAAAAACAGAAAAACAACAAAGAAAGGAAAACATTAACAAAAAGACACAAAGTAGCACAAGAGCAGTACAATCAAAATTGAATTATAGACAAAGAGACAGGGAATCACCAGTGGTTGCTGCACCACACATTGATAACTTCAATGTGTATGCTCCTGAAATCACATACAGACATACAATCTTGATCAAACAATCATGAACTGTTCCTTACCGGAAAACGACACAGGTCGACAGCAGCACCGTATTAGCCATCCTGCACATACCCACGTAGATACATATTTGTCTCTTTTTTCATTTTTTTTCTCTCCTCATCCCACCTGCTCCTTAAATTTGAGCAGATTCCCATTACACCCCGCAATCCACATTCCCACCTTCAGATTCCTATACCAGTGATAAAATATGTTGCCTGGACATGAAACTCTGATTTATTTCACTCAGAGTATGGTGTCCAATTGGGACCATTTGCCTACAAAAGCCTGTCCTTCTTTATATCTAAATAATATTCCATTGTATGAAAATGCCACATTTTTTTAATACAGTCCTCTGTGGATGGACATTTGTGTTGTTTCCACAATTTAGCTATTACAAATTGTGCTGCTATAAACACAGGTGCACATATATTGTGGTGATACAATACTTTCAGATCTTCTGGGAAAATACCCAGAAGGGGAATAGCTGGGTTGAATGGGACCTCTAGAACAAGTTTGCTAAGGAATCTCCAAACCGATCTCCACAGTGGTTTCATGAGTCTGCATTCCCACCAACAGCGCAGAAGAGTTTCTATTTCTCCACAGCCACACTAGCATGTGTTATTGGATGATTTCTTAATGTTAGCCAATCTTACTGGGGTGTTCTTTTTATTTACATTTCTCGAATGACTAAAGATGTGGAACATGTTCTCATATATTTATTTGCCATTTGTATTTCTTTATCTGAGAAGTGTGTATTCAACTCAGATGCCCATTTCTGAGTTGGATCTTTGAATTTGGACAGGTTCATGTTTTGTAATTCTTTGTATGTTCTAGATAGAAGACCTTTGTCTGAGGGACAGCCAGATAGGATTTTTTCCCAAATTTGTGGATTTTCTTTTCACTTTGCTGGTGATTTCTTTAGATGTACAAAAAGTTTTCAGTAAGATGAGGTCCCAGTTATTGATTCTTTGAAGTGTTTCCTTTGCAGTTTGATTTTTGTTCATGAACTCTCTGCCTACTCCTATGTCTTCAAGATTTTTAGCTACTTTCTCTTCCAATAGATTTAGAGTTTCTGCTTTAATATTGAGATCTGTGATCCATTTTGATTTGAGTTTGGTGCGTGGTGATAGACTTGGGTCTATTTTCAGTCTTCGGCAAGAGGCAAGCCAATTTGTCCAGCATCATTTATTAAACAGGCTATCTTTTTTCCAGTGAGTTTGTTTGGCCCATTTGTCAAATATTAGGTGGCTGAGTGTGTTTGTGGTTATGGCTGCATCTTCCAGTCTGTTCCATTGATCCTCAGGTCTGCTTTTTAGCGAGTATCAGGTTTATTTTATCACAGTAGCTTTGTAGTATAATTTCAAGTCAGGGATTGTGATTCCACCTGACTTGTCCTTGTTGCCCAGGATTGCCTTTGGTATTCTGGGTCTCTTCTGGTTCCACATGAATTTAAGGCATGTTTTTTCTAGATCTGTGAGGTATGCTAATGGTAGTTTAATAGGAATTGCATTAAATCTATATAACAATTTTGGTAGTATGGCCATTTTCACAATGGTGTTTCTTCCTTACTATGAGTAGGGAATGTTTTTCCATTTATTGAAATCCTCATTGATCTCTTTTTTCAGAGTACCATAGCTTTTATTGAATAAATCTTTTATATCCTTTCTTTGATTCCTAAATATTTTAATTTCTTGGTTGCTATTGTAAAAGGTATGGTTTCCTTAATTTCTCTCTCGAACTGTTTGTTGTTTGTGTATAGGAATGCTATTGATTTTTGGGTGTTGACTTTGTATCCAGCTACTCTGCTGAATTTGTCAATTAATTCAAGGAGGTTTTTTGTGGAGTTTTTGGGGTCTTCCACGTAAGGAATCATGTCATCTGCAAATAGTGATAATTTTACTTCTTCCTTCCCTATCCTTATTCTTTTTATTTCTCTATCTTGTCTAATTGCTCTGGCTAATATTTCCAGAACTATGTTGAATAGGAGTGGTGACAGTGGACATACTTGTCTTGTTCCTGAGTATAAAGTGGAAGCCTTCAGTTTTGGCCCATTTATTATGATGTTGGCTGTTGGTTTGTCATAGATGGCTTTGATCAGATTGAAGTAAAAGCCATCTATTCCTATTTTTTCTAGGGTTTTTAACGTGAGTGAATGTTGGACTGTATCAAAAGCTTTTTCTGCATCTATTGAGATTATCATGTGGTTTTTGTCTTTGACTCTATTGATATGATGTATTACATTAATGGATTTGTGAATATTAAACCATCCCTGTATTCCTGGAATAAATCCAACCTGGTCACGGCGTATAATTTTTCTTATGATTTGCTGCATTCCATTGGCTAATATTTTATTGAGTATCTTTGTATCTATGTTTATTAGAGAGATTGGCCTATAGTTCTCTTTCTTGATTGGATACTTCTCTGGTTTTGATATCAGTATAATATTTGCCTCCAGAAAAGAGATAAGGAGAATTGCTTTCCTTTCAGTTTCATTCAAGAGTTTGAGGAGTGTTGGCATTAAATTTTCGCTGGATGTTTCATAAAATTCTTTCATGAATCTATCAGGGTCTGGGCTTTTCTTTGTCAGTAAATTTTTAATGACATTTTCAATCTCATTAGTTGATATTGGGTTGTTGAGGATTTTTCTATCTTCCTGATTCAATTTTGGTAGTTCGTACATTTCTAGGAATCTGTCCATTTCTTCTGAGTTTTCTATCCTATGGGAGTAAAGATTTTCAAAGTAGGTATTAATGATCTTTTGAATTTCTGTGGGATCTGTAGTGAGTTCATCCTTTTCATTCCTTATTGCATGAATTTGAGTTCTTTCTTTTTTTGATAAGGTTGGCTAGGGGTTTATCAATTTTGCTTATTCTTTCAAAGAACCAACTCTTTAATTTATTTATTTTTGGTAGTATTTTCTTCATCTCAATTGCATTAATTTCTGCTCAAAGTTTTATAATCCCCTTCCTTCTTTGGGCTTTTGGTTTGGCTTGTTCTTCTTTTTGTAGAAGTTTGAGGTGTAGCATTAGGCTATTTATTTGCTCTCTTTGTGTTTTCTTTATATGTGAGTTCATTGCTATAAATTTCCCTCTGAGGATTGCTTTCTTTGCAATCTACCACAGATTCTGGTAGGTTGTATTTGCATTTTCATTGGTGTGTAGGTATTTTTTAATTTCTTCTTTAATTTCTTGTGTGATCCATTCATTATTCATGAGGTTGTTGTCTAATTTCCTAGTGTTTATGGGGTTTTTGGAGTTCCCTTTGTCATTAATTTCCAATCTCATTGCACTGTGGTCAGATAATATGCATGGGATAATTTCAATTCTTTTGCATTTATGTAGGTACGCTCTATGGGCTAGAATGTGGTCTATTTTAGAGAAAGTCCCATGTGCAGCTGAGAAAAATGTGTATTCTGATGTTGTGGGGTGGAGCACTCTGTATACATCTATTAAGTCCATTTGTTCGAACCTTTGGTTCAGGTTTGTTATTTCTTTGCTGAGTTTTAGTCCAGTTGACCTGTCTCTTTCTGTCAAAGCTGTGTTTAGGTCCCCTATTACAATAGCGTTATTAATTATTTGGTTCTTCATGTCTATTAAGATTTGACTTATAAAGTTTGGCACTCCAGTATTTGGTGCATAAGTGTTTAGGATTAGTATCTCTTCATCTTTGCAGCTTTCCTCTAACCATTATGTAGTGGCCTTCTTTATCTCTTTTGATTGTTTTGGGATTGAAGTTCACATTATCTGCAAACATAATAGCTACCCCTGCTTTTTTCTGGGAACCTGTGGCATGGAGAATTGTTTTCCAACCTTTAACTTTCAGCCTGTGGATTTTCTTTTGAGTCTAATGTGTTTCTTGTATACAGCATATCGTTGGATTTTATTTCTTAATCCATTCTGCCAGTCTGTTTCTTTTGACTGGTGAATTGAGTGCATTTACACTAATGGTTATAACTGTTGTACATTGTCTTATTCTTGTCATGCTCTTTACTTGTTGCTTTGCTCTCTGGTTACTTGCTTGTTTTGCTTAAAGCTTCCTTTCTATTGTTGTTTTTGAGATTGTGGTCTGGTTTTTCTCTGTCAATAATTTCTTTTAGAGCTTTTTGTAATGTTGATTTTGCACTCATGAAATTCTTCAGTTGTTCTTTGTGGTGGAAATATTTTGTTTCTCCATTGAATTTGAAGGGTAGTTTTGCAGGATACATCAGTCTGGGTTGGAAGCTGTTTTGTTTCAGAATCTATAATGCCTCTCTCCAAGCTCCTCTTGATTTCATGGTTTCTGTTGAGAGTCTGCTGTGATTCTGATGGGCTTTCCTTTGTAGGTGATCTGTTTCTTTTCTTTAGTTGCTTTTAATATTGTCGTCTTTTACTGGATGTCTGGGGTCTTGACTACTATATGTCTGTGTGTGGCTTTATATGGGTTATGGCTTGTTGGGGTTCCATATACTTCGTTTATCTGCTCTTCAGTATCTCTTACCATGCTTGGGAAATTTTCTGCTATTAGTTCTGCAAATATCCTTTTTATATCGTTTGTGTTGCCTCCTGCTGTTTCATTGATTCCTATTACTCAGATATTATTTCGTTTTGCTTCATCTTGAAGTTACTGCATTAATTTCTCCTGGATCCTTTGATGACTTCAAGAGATCCTTCCTTTCATGGTAGCTAGCTGCCATGCTGTATTCAAGATCTGAAATTCTATCTTCAGCTTCATCGAAGTGGTTTTGCAAGCTTTCAATGGAAGTTTTCAATTCCTGGCAATCTCTTTGAGTCTGTTTCATGTGTTCTAATTCATACCTAAATTGTTCACGTAACATTTCCTTTTGTTTCTTATGTTCTTGTATTCTTTTATCTGTTTTTTCTCTATATGTGTGGAGGATTTCTTCCATTTTTATTTTCACTTCATTTTTTTGCCTGAGAGATTATTTCTGCTTTAATCTCTTCTATGGCCTGATGGAGTTGTTTCTTTACTTCAGATGCGATCGTTTCAGAAATTGCAGGTATGTGGCTTCCTAGTTCTCCTATATCATTGTTTCCTGGACTTGTTCTGAGTGGGGTTGAGTTCTATGGCTGGGTTTTGCTCCTCTGTCCTTTCATTTTGGATGTCAGATGAAAAGCGTTGAGCTACACACTACCCAGACAGCTCACAGATAACTCTAGCAACCCTAGTTTACCTGGATATGAAATTTATCCCCAGATGTTAGCTGACCATGAAGCACGGGGCCTAGGAACCCCACACGATAGCTGAAGTGCCAGGCTCAGAGCCTACCTGCGATTGTGGGGGAAAGTTGTCTTGCTGGTCAGAGCACCTGTGTGGGCCTTACCTGTCAAAGGTCCGCTGCAAAGCCTGCTCTACTGTTGCTGGGAAGCTGGGCTCTCTCTCTGCGAGGAACTTCGGGAAAGTCTGTCAGGCACTGCCACTCTGGTGGAATTTATTTACCCAGCTACAGTCTTGTGGGAAAAGCTGCTCCTGTAGCTCCGCCCACCTGGTCTGGCTCTCTGCAGGAAAGTCTTGTGGGTAAAGGCGCTCTAATGGTGCCCAGGGCTGGGCACAGCACTGTATACCTCGTAAAAGTTGCTCCCGTATCTCCGCCAGGCTGATCTGGCTCTCTGCGTTAAAGTCTGGCTGGCATGGGTGCTCTAATGGCGCCCAGGACCGGGCAGAGCAATGTGTACCTCGGAAATGCTGCTCCCTTAGCTCCGCCGAGCTGGTCTGGCTCTTTGCGCCAAAGTCTGACAGGCACAGGCACTATAATGGCCGATCACTTCTTTTTTATCCATTCCTCAGTTCATAGGCACTTGGGTTGTTTCCAAGATCTAGCTATTACCAATTGTGCCACTGTAAACATGGGTGCACATGTATCACTCTGTTACCATGTTTTTAATTCTTCTGGGAAGATACCTACGAGGGGGAATAGCTGGGTGAAAGGGGACCTCCAATCCTAGTTTTATCAGGAATCTCTTCTCTGATTTCCATAGTGGAGAAGAGTTCCTTTTTCTCCACAGTGATACCAGCATTTGGTTGAGTTCTTGATAATGGCCATTCTTTTCTGGGGCGGGATGAAATCTCAGTGTTGTTGTAATTTCATCTCACAAATGACCAGTGATGTTGAACATTTTTTTATATATTTATTTGTTCTTTGTATTTCTTCATGTGAGAAGCACGTATTCACCTCTGATGCCCATTTTTAGATTGGGTCTTTGCATTTGGGAGGCCCGATTGTTTTGAGTTCTCTAGTAAACTTTGTCTGAGGAACATCCGGCGAACAAGTGTTCCCACACTGGGGGTTGTCTCTTCACTCTGTTGTTTCTCTTGCTGTGCAAAAGCCTTTAATGGGCTCAGACCTAAGTTGCTAATTCTTTGTGATAGTCCTTGTGTGGCAGTTCTTGTGTGATTGGGGTCTTATCCATAAAGTCTTTTCCTATACCAATGTCTTCAAGAGTTTTACCTATTCTGTCTTCCAGCAGTTTTAATGTTTTGTCTTAATAGTTAGATCTTTGACCATTTTTAATTTAGTTCAATGCATGGTGAAAGATACAGATCCAATTTTAATCCTCTGCATGTGCAGCACCAGTTTTTCCAGCATCATTTATTAAAGATGCTATCTTTCTTCCAGTACATATGTTTGGCCCCTTTGTCAAATACAAGGTGGCTGAATATGTGTGGAGTTGTTTCTGCATCTTCTAGTCTGTTCTCTTCATCTTTGGATCAGTTATTTTTCCAATACCATGTTAATTTTATCACACTAGCTTTGTAGTATAATTTCAAATCAGTGCTTGTGATGCTTCCTGCCTGCCTTTGTTGCCCAAAATTGCCTTTCCTATTCTAGGTTTCTTTTGGTTCCAAATGAATTTTAGTATGGTTTTCTCTAATTCTGTGATGCTCTAATTTCTCTAATGCTATTGAAATTTTAATTGGAATTGCATTAAATCTGAATAACTATTTTGGACATATGGCGATTTTCACTATATTGGTTCTTCCTACCCACAAGCAAGGGCTATACTTCCATTTTCTGATATCCTCTTCAATATCCTTTTTTGTTTTGAGTATTGTAATTTTCAACACAGAAGTCTTTTTCATCCTGCATTAGTCTGATTCCTAGATATTTCATTTTCTGTATGCTATTGTGAAAGGTGTTTTTCCCTATTTTATATCTCAGAGAGTTTGTTATTTGTGTATAGGAAGGCGATCAATTTTTAGGGTTGAGTTTATATCCAGCTATGCTACTGAATTTGTTTATTAAATCTAGCAGTGTTTTAAGGAAATTTTGGGGTTTTCTGTGTAGAGTGTCATGTTGTCTGGTAATAGTGATAATTTCACTTCATCCTTTCCTTTCATTACTCCTTTTATTTCTTTCTCTTGTCTAATTGCTGTGGCTAAATTTTCCACTACTATGTTGAGTAAGAATGGTGACTGTGGATATCGTTGTCTTGTTCCTCATTTTAGAGTGAAAGTTTTCAGTTTTTGTCCATTTAGTTTTTTTTTTTTTTTTTTTTTTGCAGTACTGGGGATCGAACTCAGGACCCTGCACTTGCTAGGCAGGCGCTTATTCCACTGAGCTATATCCCCAGCCCCTTGTCCATTTAGTATTATGTTGGCTGTTGGTTTGTCATAGATAGCTTCTATTAGATTGAGATAAAAACCATGTATTCTGATTTTCTGTAGGGCTTTTTTTCATGAATGGGTGCTGGACTTTGTCCAAAGCTTTTTCTGCGTCTGTTGAGATGATCATGTGATTTTTGTCCTTGGTTTTATTAATACAGTGTATTACATTTATTGATTTATACATGTGAAGTCTTTCTTACATCCCTGACATGAATCCTATTTGGTCATGCTGTATAATCCTGATGATTTGCTGCATTCTGTTTGCAAGTATCTTATTGGGGATTTTTTCACCTATGTGCCTTAGGGAGATTTGCCTGTAATTTTTGGATACTTCTTAAAATAAGGCAGTATATATGTAACCTACTGCAAAGGACCTATAGCAAGCAAACACGCAGTATTATTATTATTATCATCGTCATTAATCAACTGTTTTGCTACTGCTGATGATAGTGGTGCTGGTATGATAGGTGACCTTTGTAGTCATCTGGTATTCACTTTTTTAATGATGTAATATTAATTTATACTAGTTATTTTACTAATTCATGAACAGCCCGAGTTTTCCAATTCCATATGCATGTATTTCTCTCCAGTTTTTCATTTATAATTATAAAGTAATAGTTAAATGATCTTTCCAAGACTCCTTTTGCTATGTAAACTAGTTGTAATAGTGAAGAACTAGGGATAGAGGAAGCAGCCATGTAATAATGGTGGATCATGGAAACATATCAGTTTTTAATGAGAAATACATTAATACATATTTAAAAGTTTTGTCATTATGCAGTGCTGTCAAATATGTTATTTAATATCATGCATTATTTTTGTTTCTTGGTTCACTTGAATGGAGAAGTTTATCTCATGTAGGCATTCCTACTGGCATAAAAATTGGATGAAATAAACTGCATTATAAGACAGATTGACTCAAAGTAAAACACACATATGGTGCTGGTTCATATGTTTTGAATGATGCTTAGTATTAATGGTGTAAATCATTGCATGAATAGAAAATATGGAAAAAGTGAAATATAAATGACTAGTAGGCAAAGTATAATGGAGATAGTGGTGAGATGTAAAAGTGGGAAATAAAAGTAAGAACTGCTTGCTTAAATGTCATCCTATCTTTGCCAGAGCCAAATGACTAGAGGCATGCTCATATTCCAAGGGAGTGTTATGCTTCCTCACTTTAAAAGTGAAGCATCCACAGATAGCTGTTCATGTTTAGATTTTTTGCCATTTTATGTTTAATAATTATTTCATTTCAGAGAGTCAGAGATAGAGACAGAGACAAGGAGAGTGATACATAGGCATGATAATTGATACATAGGCATTGATAATTTACAATGCAGAATATACCAAAATTTTATGTAGTCTTGTTATGTTTTGGATTTCTAAAGATAATATCTACTATTTATGTTTGTTCGGTAGAACTAGAGTGAAATTTTGAAGGCAGCTTCCTAGTTGAAAGAAATAATTATCAAACTAAGAAGCACTGGTGTGGCATCTTCGTGGAACAGAGCAGAATCACATGAAAGACGTTTTTTAAAAGCAGACTCTCACCACTCACATTCTCATGTGAATATCTTCCTATATTAATGAGTGAGAACAACATTTTTGAAAGATGTTATTCGTGGAATACACATGGAATACATGTATATATTTTAGACCATGTATAATAACATACACCTTTATAACTTGTATATAAGTCAGGTATAACACTAAAACCACTCTAAAACTTGCCAAATACAGTGAACCATACAACAATGAAATGAGAAAGAAAACAGTTGAATTCAAAAGAACTTATAAAGGAATACTAAAAATTATATTAGCATGTAAAATACAGCAATAAATTAAAAGTATTCAAGTAGAAGAATTATCTAAGGAATTCTAAAATAATTTATTACAGTGGTATAGCTGCACGAAGGGAGTTGGAGGGAGCAATGTAGCTGGGTAGCACATTTTGGGGCCAGGTTACTGGCCAAAAGGAATATAGCAACAGTTTAGAGTAGGTCCCCGATTTACTAGTTTTCAGTTGCAAACTTTCATAGATCCCAAAGGAATTCACATTACATTCCTAGAAGCTAAAAACTAGTGGAAGTAGTTCACTTGTCTACCATACCCTCTTAAGGTAATTGTAGAAAGAAAAATAGTTTATTTACAGTACTTTTATGTGTACCTGGTTCTTTCATGCTTTACACTGTATATTTGTGTCAAAGGTGTGTTAAGAGTCACTTTGTTGGATTTACAAATCTAATTTACAAACGTCCTCCCAGAACAGATCGACTTTGTAAGTCAGGGACTTGCTGTACTCCATTTAATACGACAAAGATGCAAGTTCATCGAAATACTTACGTTATATCTGCAGCTTATTTACATTCTTAAAATGTTATCTCATTTCTCGATGAATTGACCCTTTGAACATTTGTAGAAATATTCTTTAAAAATATTATTACTAATGCGAGTATTTGTATTTTGTACTGAATGGTTTCTGTAGAGGTCTCCACTTTGCAGCTGGTCAGCGCCATTCCTCTCGAGGTGGCCACGTGGCTAAAGACACCGCTGTTCAGTCACTGCACTGACCCCTGAGATGGCCTAGAATTGAGACAGTGCTTGTATGATGATCTGGTTCCTGCAAACATATTTTTCTAGCTGTAACATGAGGAATTTCACAGCATAATTATATTAAATTACATATTTTATATAATGAATAAATCTGTGCAATAATTAATTGTCCTAAATGGATCATTTTAATGTTGTGCTTTAACCCTGAGGAGGACAACTGTATTTTTCATTTAATAAATAAATAATTAAAAACAATGTTTTACATTTTTATCTATATGTCATTTTAATTTTTCATTTAAATTGGTTACCATATTCATACATGTTGGTGGGTCACAAATTGAAGAACTGTCCTGAGCAGCACAAATTCTACCACTGCAAATCAAAAGTTGGCTTAAAAAACTGAAAGAGGAAGGTCAAATGACTAGCCAATAACTTAACAAATGCTTAGGAAAAGACACTTCAAAAAAAAAAAAAAAGAAAAGACACTTCATAAAAACCAATGCATAACTGGTTGAAAATAATTGTTGGCTTCATGATGATACTAGCGCCATCATATCAAGAAGCAGAGTCATAATCCCAGACTTCTGGAAGGCTGAAGCTGGTGAATCACAAGTTTCAGCCCAGCCTGCGTAACTTACTGAGAACCTGCCAAAAACTAAAATAAAAAAAGGTGAGGCTGGAGATATAGCCTCAGTAAGAAGACTCTGGTTTTAATCCTTAGTATTGCAAGAAGAAAGGGGGGAAACAGGGAAAGGGAAAGGGAGAGAAAGGAGAGAAGAAAGAAGAGAAGGAGAAGGGGAAGAAGAGGAAGAGGAACGAGGAGGGTAAAGGAGAGGGAGAAGGAGGAGAAGGAGAAGGAGGAGAAGGAGAAGGAGGAGAAGGAGGAGAAGGAGGAGAAGAAGCTCGCTTGCCCTCTCTGTGCCATGTGAGGACACTGTAAGAAGATGGCCATCAGAGAAAGGAAGCTGGCCATTATAACTGTGAATATTAAACCGTTTTTCATAGCTTTAAAGAGAATTTTTAAATTACTTGATTTCCCATGGAAACAGCACAATGTTTTAAAGTGGAAAGGCCAGCTTCAGCAGAGTGGCCCTGTCATCACCTACCTTGATCTTGGACTTTGCTGCTCATATTTCTTATAGTGAAATAAGTTCCATGTGAAACAGCAGTTATAACAGATTAGGGTAAATATATGTCATCAACAATAACCGTAGTCATGGTCTTTTAAATAGAGTAGGACTAGCATCAAACTTGTAAAATAAGACATAATATCCAGAAGAAATATAAGAAAACACTGAAAATAAATTCAGCTCTTATAGTTTAAATTTTTCTTCAGGGCAAATAATCCATGAGACTCTTCTAAGAATAAACAGGGGAAATATTTTCTGCACACATGATGGGAAAACCTAATTTCCTGATTATAAAAGAGTAATTATGAATCAGTAAGAAAGTGACAAAAGTGACCAAAATGTAAGAGAAAAACAGGCAGGGCATGAAGAAGCTTTTCAATGTAATAAACCAAAACAAAGATAAATGGCTTTTAAACATTTGAAAACTTACTCAATCTTGTACATAATTAAATGTAAATTAAACAAATAATGAGATATCATTTTTCACTTTCTCTACTGGCACAGATCAAAAATATAAGTTAAAATTACGTGGGTGAAAGTATGGGAAAATAAGCATATAATATATATCTAGAGAGTAGAAACTGGTCAAAGCTCTTGGACAATAATACAAAATTATAAAAGTTCAAACTTACACACTCAGTGGGCTGGAAATTACATGCTAAAATGTCATTTACAGGCATATGCAAATCACCACATTTTCTCTGATAAGTGGAGTTTGAATAAAAATAAATATCTGTTAGCTGGACTTTGGCTCAGTACCTAGGACATACATAAAGTAATCCAGCATTACTAAAAGAGTAGAGACAAAAGTTTTATATACAATATTCTGAAAAATTATCTTCAGAATATATTTTTATTTTTGTTTGTTTCAGATAAAGACACAGTGCATATCCCGGGCTGGCCTCTAACTCAAGATTCTTCAGCCTTAGGCCTCCCAAGTGCAGGGATTACAAGATTGTGCTACAATAGCTGGCTCAGATATACTTTTAGGAATTCAAACATGTTAGCCATCAGAAAAAGCAAGCCTATCCCTGTGCATGCTATGCTTCTATGTGTATTCATATGAAGTCTGTGTACAAACACCAATACAGGTATACACTTGTATTCTTTGACAAGCTTTCCGTACCTCTCAGAGGAGGCATAGTAAATGAGTCAGTGATCATGGATACCTCCGAGAATGGAACATATAGAGCTCGTGGGTGGTGGTAGGAGTTTTATTGACCTTATCCAGAATTCTGCCGTATTATTGTGGGTGTTATTTTGTTTCATGTTTTTACTATTTTACAATGTGCTTACTGACTATTTCAATGAAGGTATATAGAAAGTAAAGAATAATGAATGCTTTTGAGCAGAGAAATAAAATAATGGAAAACATGTTGCAATTTAAAAATAGGGTGAGAACCCATTATAACTGTGAATATTGAACGATTTTACGTAGCTTTAAAGAGTATTTTTAAATTATCTGATCTCCCATGGAACTATTGTACAATGTTTTAAAGCAAAAGGATGGTGGACATTTAAGTACCACATTCAGTGTGTAAATTCCAGTTCTGTCAAAGTTGTGTGATCTAAGAAAAAACTAATTCACATCATCCCTAGATTCTCTTTGGATTTTCAAAAATTTTGAGAAATGTATGCATGAAACAAAATGAATTAAATTGTTTCAAATACTTAGTAGCCTGTGAAATCATAACTTTCAATAGTTCTCAAATGTCTTTGAATCAGGAAAATTCCTTTGTAGTTTAAAAGTTGTTTTTATTTTTATTTTTTGGCATTAACCTTTATAAGAGCATAGTCCTATTCCTGGGCTTGGTCGTTTCAGAAAAGAATTTTATGTGAACTTCTTGTCTTTGACCTGCTCCTTTCTGGGGACAAATGAAAGAGAGAGAGAGAAAATAAACAGTAACTAAGCAATAAAGAAATAAATATGAGTTAGTCAAAGTTTATCAGTATAAATCCCTCAGTTTTCTCACCAAAATTTGGAAAGATGTTTTCTCCTGATGAAAACATTCCTTCTTTTGTCATTCATCACTTATTCACAGTGACTCCTGCTACTTCACTACAAATGCCTGATTCTTGCTTACTACTAAATCAGAAGCCTGGCTCAGCAAAATAACTACATTTTAGCAGGAAAACATGGTATTAGAAAAGAGGCAAATATATAACATGGCAGAATTAGTGAAATGGAGCCATTTCTAACTTCTAAAACAGACTCGCAACTACCGATAAGACTGTAGACAAGAGAAAGGGTAGTAGATCAGCAGTGGCATATATGAAGACGATTAAATAGCTCTAAACATGGAAATTCTTATGGAATGCTACATTTTGATATAGATACTCAAAATACTGTTATACTATAGGTGGCATTAGAAATTTTTTATATTTTACAAAAAACTCCAAAATTTCCTAACTAAATGCTAAGAGAATAACAATAGTTAATGCATTGTGCATCACTAGCTTCAAAGTAATGACACAGAGTACAAGACAGACAGAAGATCCTCTCCTACAGAAAAGACGGATAAGAGCACAAAGCTATCTTTTCAATAAACTAGGATAAAATAGTGACCTAAATAAAACAAATTAGAATATGTATTACTATCTTCAAATGGGTTTCTCAGGAGAACAAAGAAAGACATGACATATTGGTCAAATAAGCAATCATTCACTGTTCCATTGAGTAAAGCAGTAGAAGACGGCAGTACAACTGTTAGCTATCCCGTATATACACACGTATATACATAGTTCCCCCTTCTTGCCCTATGTCAATATTTGCTAATTTTCTACCACTTTGTCTGGAACTCTGTATTGCTTGTATTGTTCTTATGCTGTTTTGTAAGTGGATGTCTGTTTGTTAATAATTTTTCCTTCTTTTATTTTAAAATAAAAAATAGAATATATATTAATTTTTTTATTATTATTTTAAAAGTAAAAGAACGAAGACATATTAACAAACAGACACAAAGTAGCATAAGAATAATACAATCAAAACTGATCTACAGAGAAAGTGACAGGGAATCAACAATGGTTGTTGCTTTACAATTGATAACCTCGAAGTGTATATTCAGGAACAAAGATACAGACATGCAAAATCGATCAGTCAATTAATCAACTATTCCTTACTATAAAGTGACTTAGTTCAGTAGTACCACAATGTAAGATACGCTGTACATACATACTTACTTTCTTACATATTTTTTTCCTGTCTTCCCTTTCATTTTCTTTTGCTTCCTTTAAAGTGTGATAGAAAAAGAACTACATCAACAACAGAAAAAAAAAAGAAAGAAACTGAAAAGCATTAACAAAGAGACACAAAGTAGTACAATAACAGTATGATCAGAATTGAATTATAGACAAAGCCACAGAAAACCAACAATAGTTGCTGCATTGCATATTGATATCTTCAAAGTGTATGCTCAGGATAACACATACAGACATACAAGATTGATCGAATAACCAGTCACCAACTATTCCTTAGCATTAAGCGACATAATACAATAGTAGAACCATGTTAGCCCTCCTGCACATATGTATCTACATACATACATACATACATTTTTGCCTCTTTCTTTTCTCCTTTCCTTCATCCCATCTGTTCTTTGCTTTTGAACAAATTTCCTTCATATCTCTTAGTTTATATTCCCACCCTCAGGTTCTTACACCAGTGACACAATACGTTGCCTGCTCATGTACCACTGATTTATTTCACTTATGAGTATGGTTTCCAATTTTGACCATTTGAATACAAAGTCCCGAAAACTGTCTTTATAGCTGAATAATATTCCATTATATAAAAATGCCACAGTTTTTTAATCCAGTCTTCTGTGGGTGGACACTTGGGTTGCTTCCACATTTTAGCTATTACAAAATGCACTGCTATAAACATGGGTGCACATACATCAGAGCAATATGATGTTTTCAGATCTTCTGGGAAAGTACCCAGAAGGGGAATAGCTGGTTTGAATGGAACCTCTAGACCTAGTTTGCTGAGAAATCTCCAAACGGCTCTCCACAGTGGTTGTACCAGTCTGCATTCCCACCAGCAGTGTAATAGAGTCCCTATTTCTCCACAGCCTCGCCAGCATTTGTTATTGGATGACTTTTTCACACTGGCCAGTCTTGCTGGGGTGAGATGAAATCTCGATGTTGTTTTTATTTGCATTTCTCAGATGACTAAGGATGTGGAACATTTTCTCATATATTTCTTTGCCATTTGTATTTCTTTATCTGAGAAGTGTGTATTCATCTCAGATGCCCATTTCTGGATTGGGTTTTTGAATTTGGACAGGTACATGTTTTCTAATTCTTTGTATGTTCTAGATAGAAGACCTTTGTCTGAGGGACAGCCAGCTAGGATGTTTTCCCAATTTGTGGGTTTTCTTTTTACTTTGCTGGTGATTTCTTTAGATGTACAAAAACTTTTCAGTAGGATGAGGTCCCAATTATTGATTCTTTGAAGTGTTTCTCTTGCAGTTTCATTTTTGTTCATGAAGTCTCTGCCTACTCCTATGTCTTCAAGATTTTTAGCTACTTTCTCCTCCAATAGATTTAGAGTTTCTGTTTTAATATTGAGGTCTGTGATCCAATTTGATCCGAGTTTGGTGCATGGTGATAGACTTGGGTCTATTTTCAGTTTTTGGCAAGAGGCAAGCCAGTTTTTCCAGCACCACATATTAAACAGGCCTTCTTTTTTCCAGTGAGTTTGGTTGACCCCTTTGTCAAATATTAGGTAGCTGAGTGGGTTTTTCGTTATGGTTGCATCTTCGAGTCCGTTCCATTGATCCTCAGGTCTGTTTTTTAGCCAGTACCAGGTTGATTTTATTTTATTTATTTATTTATTTATTTTTTGGCAGTACTGGGGGTCAAACTCAGGACCCTGCACTTGCAAGGCAGGCGCTTATTCCACTGAGCTATATCCCCAGCCCCTCCAGGTTGATTTTATTACACTAGCTTTGTAGTATAATTTCAGGTCAGGGATTGTGATTCCACCTGACTTGTCCTTATTGCCCAGGATTACTTTTGCTATTCTGGGTCTCTTCTGGTTCCAGATGGATTTGAGGCATATTTTCTCTAGATCTGTGAGGTATGCTAACGGTTGTTTAATTGGAATTACATTCAATCTGTACAACAGTTTTGGTAGTATGGCTATTTTCCCAATGTTAGTTCTTCCTAACCATGAGCAGGGTATGTTCTTCCATTTATTGAAATCTTCGATCTCCTTTTCCAGAGTACTGTAGTTTTCACTGAATAAATCTTTCACATTCTTTGTTAGATTGATTCCTAAGTATTTCAATTTCTTGGTTGCTATTGTAAAAGGTATGGTTTCCTCAATTTCTCTCTCGGTCTGTTTATTGTTTGTGTGTAGGAATGGTATTGATGTTTGGGTGTTGACTTTGTATCCAGCTACACTGCTGAATTTGTCGATTAATTCCAGGAGTCTTCTTGTGGAGTTTTTGGGGTCCTCTATGTATAGTATCATGTCATCTGCAAATAGTGATAGTTTGACTTCTTCCTCTCCTATCCTTAGTCCTTTCATTTCTCTCTCTTGTCTAATTGCTCTGGCTAATGCTTCCAGAACTATGTTGAATAGGAGTGGTGACAATGGACATCCTTGTCTTGTTCCTGACTTTAAAGTGAAAGCTTTCAGTTTGTATCCATTTAGTATGATGTTGGCTGTTGGTTTGTCATAGATGGCTTTGATCAGATTGAAGTAGAGGCCATCTATTCCTATTTTTTCTAGGGTTTTTAACATGAATGCATGTTGGACTTTATCGAAAGCCTTTTCTGCATCTATTGAGATGATCATGTGGTTTTTGTCTTTGACTGTATTAATATGATGTATTACATTTATTGATTTGGGAATATTGAACAATCCTTGCATTCCTGGGATGAATCCTACCTGGTCGTGGTGTATAATTTTCCTTATGATTCGCTGTAATCTATTTGCCAGTATTTTGTTTAGTATCTTTGCATCTATGCTCATTAGAGAGATTGGCCTATAATTTTCTTTCTTGGTTGGGTCCCTCTCTGGTTTTGGTATCAGTATAATACTTGCCTCCAGAAATATATTAGGGAGAGTTGCTTCCTTTACGATTTCATTGAAGAGTTTGAAGAGTGTTGGCATTAAATCTTCTCTGAATGTTTTATAAAATTCTGCTGTGAATCCATCAGGGCCTGGGCTTTTCTTTGTTAGTAAGTTTTTAATGACGTTTTCAATCTCATTAATTGATATTGGGTTGTTCAAGATTTTTACATCTTCCTGATTCAATTTTGGTAATTTGTACCTTTCTAGGAATCTGTCCATTTCTTCTGTATTTTCTATCCTATGGGTGTGAAGGTTTTCAAAGTAGGTACTAATGATCTTTTGGATTTCTGTGGGATCTGTAGTGACTTCATGTTTTTCATTCCTTATTTCGTGAATTTGAGATCTTTCCCTTCTTTTTTTGATAAGGTTGGCTAGGGGTTTATTAATTTTATTTATTCTTTCAAAGAACCTACTCTTTGATTCACTAATTTTTTGTAGAGTTTTCTTCATCTCAATTGCATTAATTTCTGCCCTGAGTTTTATAATCTCCTCCCTTCTTTGGGCTCTGGGTTTGGCTTGTTGCTCTTTTTCTAAGAGTTTGAGGTGTAGCATCAGGCTGTTTATTTGCTCTCTTTCTGTTTTCTTTTTGTATGAATTCATTGCTATAGATTTCCCTCTGAGGACTGCTTTCATTGCATCGCACAGATTTCGGTGGGTTGTACTTGCGTTTTCATTTATTTGTAGGTATTTTTCAATTTCTTCTTTAAGTTCTTGTGTGACCCATTGGTTATTCAGGAGGTTGTTGTCTAATTTCCAAGTGTTTATGCGGTTCTTAGAGTTCTCTTTGTCATTAATGTCCAATTTCATTGCACTGTGGTCCGATAATATGCATGAGATGATTTCAGTTCTTTTGCATTTAGGTAGATATGCTCTATGGGCTAGAATGTGGTCTATTTTGGAGAAAGACCCATGTGCAGCTGAGAAAAATGTGTATTCTGATGTTGTGGGGTGGAACACTCTGTATACATCTACTAAGTCCATTTGTTTACACTTTTGGTTCAGGTCTGTTATTTCTTTGCTGAGTTTCTGTCCAGTTGACGTATCTCTTTGCGTCAGAGGGGTGTTTAGGTCTCCAATTACAATAGTGTTATTAGTTATTTGATTTTTCAAGTCTGTTAAGATTTGAGTTGTAAAGTTAGGTGCTCCATTGTTTGGTGCATAAATGTTTAGGATTGTTACCTCTTCCTCTTGTAGCTTTCCCCTAACTAGTATATAATGCCCTTCTTTATCTCTTTTGATTGTTTTTGGTTTGAAGTTTACATTGTCTGCAAACATAATAGCTACCCCTGCTTTTTTCTGAGGACCTGTTGCATGGAGAGTTGTTTTTCATCCTTTAACTTTCAACCTGTGGATTTCCTTTTGAGTAAAATGTGTTTCCTGTATACAGCATATCGTTGGATTGTGTTCCTTTATCCACTCTTCCAATCTTTTCCTTTTGACTTGTGAATTGAGGCCATTTACGTTAATGGTTATAATGGTTGTATGTTGGCTTATTCTACTCATGTTATTTACTTGTTGTTTTCCGTCTTTTTCTGTCAGTTTACGTACGTGTTCTGTTTAGGGGATTATTTCTCTCGTTATTCTTGGGATTGTGATCTCTTTTTTCTCTGTCTGGAATATCTTTTAGTGCTGTTTGCAATGGTGGTTTGGCACTCATGAAGTTCTTCAGTTGTTCTTTGTCGTGGAAATATTTTATTTCTCCATTGAATTGGAAGGATAGTTTTGAAGGGTACATCAGTGTGGGTTGGAAGTTGTTTTGTCTCAGAATCTGTAATATCTCGCTCCAAGCTCTTCTTGATTTCATGGTTTCCGTTGAGAAGTCTGCTGTGATTCTGATGGGTTTTCCTTTATAGGTGATCTGTTTGTTTTCTCTAGCATTTTTTAATATTGTGTTCTTCTGCTGGATATGTGGGATCTTGACTATTATATGTCTGTGTGTGGTTTTCCTTGGGTTATGGGTCGTTGGGGTTCTATATGCCTCGGTTAACTGTACTTCAGTATCTTTTACCTTGTTTGGGAAATTTTCTGCTATTATTTCAGCAAATATTCTTTTTATATCATTTGAGTTGTCTCCTGCTGTTTCACTGACTCCTATAACTCGAATATTATTTCATTTTGCCTCATCTTGCATCTGTTGGATTGATTTTTCTTGGGTCTTTGATGACTTTGTGAGATCCTTCCTTTCACGCTCATAAGCTGCCATGCTGTCTTCAAAGTCTGAAATTCTATCTTCAGTTTAATTTAAGTAGTTTTGCAAGCTTTCAATGGAAGTTTTCAATTCCTGGCAATCTCTTTGGGCCTGTTTCATTCTTGGTAATTCATTCCTAAGTTGCTCTTGTAACGTTTCCATTTGTTTCCTGCTTTCTTCTAATCTTTTATCTATTTCTTCTCTATGTGTACGGACCATTTCTTCCATTATAGTTTTCAGTTCATTTTTTGTCTGAGAGATCATTACAGGTATGTGGCTTATTTCTGCTTTAAGCTCTTCTATGGCCTGTTGGAGTTGTTTCATTATTTCATATGCAATCATTTCAGAATTTGCAGGTATGTGGCTTCCTATTTCCCCTGTATCCTTGCATCCAGGATTTGTTCTGGGTGGGGTTGAGTTCTGAGACTGCGTTTTGTTCTTCTGTCTTCCCATTTTTGGGTATCAGATTCGAAATATTGAGCTATAAATTACCCAGGCAGTTCACCAGGCAAAGGTCTGTTGCAAAGGCTGCTCCAATGACTCCTTCTCTTCGGGAGAATGTCCCTTGAGCTTTCTGCTGAGAGTTACGCTTAAAAGGCTGCTCAGGTGCTGGTTTGTGGGGTGAGCTATTCCCTACCGGAAGACCTGGGTGGGGCGTGTAAATCCACTCCCCCACCCGCCCAGGGTTCCCTGCAGTTATGGGGACAGATCTCCTCCCCCACTCGGTGACCCAGTCGCAGCGCGCAGATAGCTCACCCGTTTCTGAATCTGTGCCACCAGGAAGGTTCCAAAGTGCCAATTCTCACGCTCTCCGGGTCTGGGGGAGGGAGCGAGGTGCTTTGCTCCTCTGTGTTCCTCACCCGCCTCGGCCGCGGACTGCAGGCTGCTGAGGGCTTTGGCGGCGGGGGCTGGGATCCGAGTAGGATCCCGTTTCGCCACTTGGATTTGCGGAGCCTGCCCGAGGAGCACGGGTTCCAAGACCGCCCTGCACTTCATGTGCTAAAAAGCCGATTTTTTGGCCGCCGTTGCTGGTGAACCGTGGAGGGTCGGGAGGCGGGAGGGACCGAGCAGCCTGCGCCTGAGGGGCACTCAGAACCAGCCGAGCTGCCACCTGTCCGCCCCGCCGAGCGTCTCTGGTTCCCAGTGCTTGGGTCTTTCCTGCGTCTCACCACGGCAATTTGGGCCGACCTGCTGCGTCTCAGGCAGTGCAGAGAAACACGTTCAGTTTGAACTTCCCAGCCAAGGTCCCGGCATTCGCACTCGCCAAGCCTGTCTCGAGCTGGGGGACTCTATCAGGGGAGATCCCTCCTTTGCTGCTCACCTGGTTGCCATCATCCCAGAAGTTCTATATTAAAATATTTAAAAAGACACACAAAGGGCAGTTGAACTGAAAGCATGATTGACACTGAATCCTCTGTATTTCCTAAAGAATAAGGTTGAATGGGTAGAGATTTAGGAAAATCTATCAGAGGAAACCTTAGGAACCAGGAGGATTCTTAAACTAAAGACTTTTATTTATGTCTCACAGCAGGCAATAAAATTGCCTCCATGACCTACTGATACAGTAATCCCTCAAACTTGTGAACATTATGGTAAGTGGCATAAAGGATTTCAGAGCTGTAACTTATTACACTGGCTTATTTTGATGGGTCCAATTTAATAACATCAGAACCACTTTATTTGACTTGAATGAATGAGACATGATTCAGATAAGGGAGGTAAAAGAAAAGAAGAAAAGTGTAAAATTAGAGAGCTTGCAAGCCTCAAAAGGACCCAAGTGTAATTTTACTCTCCAAGCTAAGTTCACGTACAAACACTACAGTGGACATACACAGGCCTCTGGGGAAAAAGGACGCCCCTCCTCTGGAAATGAACAACACAACAGGTATCTCAGTCCTACCCCCACAATCTGGATAGTCGTCCAAGCAGGTTCTAAGCCTGCATTCAAGAATTTACATGACCAATACTTTGATCTGAGTTCTGTGAGAGCCTAAGTAGAAACCAAAGAAATGATCCTGTTCCCAGACTTTGACTGGTAGGGACTGTGAAACATTAGAGGTGTCATGTCTTAAATTATTTATTTTGTGGTAATTATTTATAAAAATAAACAGTAACGAAAACCCCATCTAACACAGATTTTTTTCACACATGGACACTAAATTTTCCCACATTAAGGAATTAGCTAGGTATTTATAAGGAATACAGAAACCATGCTAGCTAGCAGTACAGTTATTGTAAACTATTACTAAAACAAGTACGCACAATCTCAGACTGTGGGAACCTCCTGTCTTCATTTCTTCCTTACTCATCATATTTCATAAAGTATAATGAACTCCAGTATTACTGATGAACTTGATACAAATTCAGATTTCTAGCTTCATACCTAAACATTTACTTTCAGAAGGTCAAGTTCTGTCTTATTTCTTCTAATTGGGCCTCATGTTGCTATATAATCTCACCTGGAGGGATGTTGTTCTGAGTGACGTTCGCCATTTCCCAGTACCCGTTTCTTTTATTCAGCATGTCTCCCTGTATTTTTGTATCCGTGTGCCTTGGTTGTTGAGTGGCCACAATTCAGAGCATCGTGTTGAGATACAGAGCAATAAGAGTTGATAGGGTTCTTAGTCAGGTGTGATGGTACACGCCTATAATCCCAGCACTTGGGAGGCTGAGGCAGGAGGATTGCTGTGAGTTGGAGAGCCACCTGGGCTACAGTAAAGTAAGCTCAAGGCCAGCCTGAATTGCATAGAGAGACCCTGTCTCAGAAAAAAATTGAGAGGGTTCTTGTCCTCATGGTGTTTCTATCTTAGTAAAGGGCCAAGCCAGGATATAAAAAAGAAGAAAATGGGGAGAGAGAAGTGAACAAAGAAAAACACAGAAATACCAATGCATCATTTGCAGAAAAGGTCACAGGTAAAAAGAAATTGAATTTGAACATGCCTCTAGGCATGAAGGGAGAGAGGAAGACGGGGTGTGACAAAGTAAAAGTCATTAAGATGTGATATATGTGTATATATATATGTATATGTATATATAATGTGCTAATTGTCTAAGATGAATGTAATTATTATGTACTGCAAATACATCTACATATATATTTTTTGAAGATACTGTTTATGTTTATATATATGCATATGTATATCCATTTCCGCCAAAAAAGAACATTTTAAATTATGCCAAGAAGAGATGCAGGTCCATAGAGGAAGCAACATAAACAAGAGCACAGACTTAAAAAGGGAACTTACTGTGTTTTGTGTCTATGTTCTGATTTCTGGTTCTCGTTGCTCAGGACTCACCCTGGTGGGACTTTGCAGCAGTCTGGTATGTTAGAAAGAGCTGTACTTGTATGGAGTTTTCATTTAAAGTCCACTCTGCCAAAGTCATTTAAATTTTTTTCCAACATGAATGGCTACCTATTCTCCACTTTGGGGTAGGTTTCTAGTTCTAAAATCCCTCCATTTATTTAGTGTTATTATTTAGTTTGCACTGAAATTCTTGGACCAGGTAAGTCAAAAATTTTGGAGACAAAACAGGAAACATTTGGAAAAGAGGAAAATGAAGAAAAATGACCTCATCTTTATTTACATTTGCAGTGGGGAGCAGGTGCCGGGAATTGAACTCAGGGCCTTGTGCTTACCGGGCAGGTACTGTGCCACTGAGCTACACCCCAGACCTGATTTGCCTACTTATTTTATGTCATACTTTTCTTTTTTTTTTTTGTTTCTTTCTTTGCAATCTGGGGATCAAATACAAGCTTATCCACATGCAAGGCCAGGATTCTACCAGTGAAACACATTCCCAGCCCAGAGTCTTTTAAAAATAAACAAGTCATGTGTACGACTGTGGTACTATCGGCTATATGTGTTAAAATACTGTAAGTGATTTATTTTCACAGTTAGTTTTAGTTATTTTACTTCTCTTATGTTTTATTTAATTTAGTATCTGAATTGTGGCTTTGATCTGCTTATTTTGTTTTGCAGCTATTGAAACTCAAGTTATCCTACTTTCCTCATTTATTGTTTTTCTAAGAAGCCAGTCAAAAAGTTCATTTGAGGAACAAATGATGTTGGGCTTCACCATGCAGTCCAACCTAGACTTTGGTGACACAGGCAGTTTGCTCACTGCATGAATCAGTGCTTTTACGTTTGCATTTTATCGCTTGTGCCATGTCATAGGGAAATATAATAATCCATCTAAACATATCAACAGGAATGTTCTGATTGTCTTCTTGTTATCTTTTCTCTTGCAGTGACATGCACATTTAAAAAAAACACAAACTTTTGGATGTTCTCCACATTTTGAGTAGGGATAAGAAAATGCATTTTTTTTTTTTTTTTTTTGCGGTACTGGGGATCAAACTCAGGACCCTGCGCTTGCTAGGCAAGCGCTTATTCCACTGAGCTATATCCCCAGCCCCTAGAAAATGCATTTTAAAGTGTCCAGATCCAGAGCTCTTTTGTGTGCATTTGCTCTGACTTTTGAGCTAAGTATGAAATTCCATGAACTCTATTGTATTTATTCATACAATATAATTTGAAGCTCATACTGGAAATGTAAAGGTTTGCTGAACATTAATAGTGGTAAGAAATTCAAGCTAAACAGCATAAATTAGGGTTTCTGTAAGTTTTGTGTAGTTTTGAAATTATGCAGTGTTAACTTGTTGAAAGACTAGTAATGATTTATAAACTGTTCCTTGTTATAGGAAAAAAAAAACCCTATTTTCTTATCCTAAAGTATATTCAATTTTCTTCCAAGTTGAACATTTTATTGTTAGCCTTATTTCATTGTTCCTTTAAGAAAAAAGTCACTTCAGCTAATTTACTCTTGTATTCCAGGGAAATGTCCACAACTGAATGTTGAAATTCCCTTTTCTGTGCTATGAACCTCCATTATGGATTTCATTTTCACTGTCTGGTTATCTAGCTGGGAGATAGATTGTGTGGAGCTTCAATATTCAATTTTTATGTAACCATAGCACCATTTGTTTGAAATGTCATTTTATCTTGTTGTGTTTTCCATCTTTTTTCGATTTTTGATAGACACAATGAAAACCAATTCCATTTCAGAAGGTTAGTCATGTTGAAGCATACCTTCTCTTTTCCTATAATGGCATATGCCTGTTCAATTATTATTTAAATATTTTATACTTCAAACATTTACTCTTACATAGAAGTCTGAAACTCTCAATCTTTGATTCACATTTTAGGTTCTGTGATTCTGTTTCATAGAAAACAGTCTTAAAAACTGTAAATCTCCTTTCCTTTACTTATTCTTGCACTGATTGATACTTTCATGAGCTATAGAATTTTACACTGGTTTTGTTGGTTTTTTCTATTTTGAAAAATCATGTACATGTAATTCTCTAAGCAAAAAGAACCTTTGCACAATTTCTGTATCAAGAATATACTCTGTTATAAATTGTAAGAATATGTTGAGTGTAAAATCTATATAGAATGAATGTAAAATCTATTTAATTGGATTGGTCTTTCCTTTTACAATTATAAATAGTCAATATCTATAATATATAAATAACTGAAACATGTACCCCCCAAATAAAAGACCCAGTCAAAAAATGAGCAACTGAAATGAATACATATTTCCTAAAAGAGGTGCAAAAGAGCAATAAATACATGAAAAAAATGTTCAGTATTTCTGGCCATAAGAAAAATGCAAATTAAAACAATACCAAGAACCCATCTTACCCCAGAAAGAATGACAATCATTGAGAAACCAAATAATAACAAATCATGGCAAACTACCAGCGGGGGTTGGGGTGGAAAGATTCTTCTACATTATTGGTGAGAGTGTTTACAAGTACATCTACTATGAAAGTCTGTAGAGAGATTTCTCAAAAATCTAAAACTAGAGATTCCTTTTGATCCAGCTACTCCCCTTATAGGTATCTTTCTGAGTTAAAGAAATAATATTATATTGATACATGCATACTCATATTTACAGACACACAATACATAATAGCTCAAATTTGGCAGTTGCCTCTGTGTCATTCAACATGCAAATGTATAAAGAAAACATGGCATTCATACACAACGGAATACCATTTCATCAGAAAGAAGAACAGACTTAAATAATTTGAGGAAAAAGGATGTAGTTTGAGACCATGATTTTAAGTAAAATAAATCAGACTTACAAAGTTAAGTAGCACATGGTTTTTCTCGTTTGAGAAAGCCGAATTTTAGATAAAAAATAAATGATAGTTGGAAACTTGGAGACAGACTTTTTTCAAAAGGGAAGGGATCCATACATGGAGGAAAGAAGGAGGAGTGAGGGAGAAGAGGACAGGATGCAAAATGAACTAAGATGTATCGTGTACACGTGCCAACTCAGCATAACGAGTGTTATCCTGATGTGCATATT
Organism: Dinomys branickii; assembly: GCA_004027595.1. Classification (NCBI taxonomy): domain Eukaryota; kingdom Metazoa; phylum Chordata; class Mammalia; order Rodentia; family Dinomyidae; genus Dinomys; species Dinomys branickii. The sequence continues at coordinate 327,008 of PVLD010000122.1, read as the reverse complement.
AATAAATGTAAAGAGTATCATTCTTCATAACTATATTTCTTAATTATCTTGAGTAATTTTAAATAATTTAAAATTGAATTACACTGTCTGATCATGCAACTATATAGATGCTTTACAAGAAGAGTTTTCTTTCGTACTGTTCTGAGACAGGGTACTGGACCTTTCCCAGGTTAGCCTGACTCTCCTGATCCCTTCGTCTCAGCCTCATGGGTATGTGGGAAGACAGGCATGCGCCATTGTGCCTGGTTTATAAGGAAGTTTTAACTAGAATAGGCAGAAGTGACTTTTGGGAGAAGTTCTGCATCTACTTCCCTATACATTTTGGTATCCTTTGAGAAGGATTTTCTGAAAGAACACAAGTTATCTGAAATTCTAAGTTAGATTTGCTTATTGTCTCTATACAGAAGTCTGAAACCTCTTCCTATTTTAGAGAACATTGTCCCTAACAAGTGTAATAAAAGTAATACTTGGTTCAAGAGAAACTCATTTATATTTTAAGTAGATTTATTTAAAATTGAGAATAAGACATGGTATTTCTAACTCTGTTCTGCAATGGAAAATATGTTCAGATTCAAAGGACAAATATGATATATGCTACTTGGCATGATGAGAAGGATGGACACAAAAATAGAGATTATTACAAATGAATCAGTTCATGTAGAAGGCACTTCTAACAGAGAGCAGAATGTATCGAGTACGTTCCTCATAGCTGATTAAAAACACCGGGCCTGTGCTCACTAAAGGTGAGCACACACATGACCCTGTCTGAAATGAGGCTGAGGCTAAAGAAAAAAGTGAATTTACATTTATATTTTATAAATAATATATTTTGGAGATTCAGAATCTAGATCTCTTTACATTAAATATGAAGGAAAGACTTTGCTGATTTAATTCAAAATCTATCCCTCTGGACAACCTGAAGAATAAATGATAGCCCTATAATCTCCCGTTTTGTACTCCACTGAAAAAATATATGAAATCATCAGTAAGAGAATATTCTTGTGCTGTATTTTTCCTAAGCCTGCAGAAATCATGAAAAGGAGTTGGAGCAACAACAGTCATAACATCAGAAGAAACCATTGTATTAAAGTATATGATCTATGCAGTATTTTTATATGTAATCTTATAGTTTATCAAAATACCTCTGGCAATAAGGAGATAATGTTTATTATCCTATCTTTGAACTGTACTTTCTACAACAGAATTGTAAGTTTCATAGCATTATTAAGAGTAAAAACAGTAATGCAGAGAGCCAGAATTCTCTTTAAACTGATTAACGCACTGATTTTTTGGCAGAAAAAATTTTAAAATACGATTTTTGAAAATCTTCACATAAAAGAGTTTGAGAGTACGGATCATTGCCTATGTATGGACCTCATTAAGATTAATCAAGTATCACTTCACCAAGTCCTTGTTGTGGGAAAAAGTCTCTCATGCGTTATCTCTGAGTACTCCTATAAAAAGACGCAAGCTTCTTTACACTCTGTATAATAATGTCAACTGCCTCTGGGATTTGTAAAATTAGAAGACGTGGTCCTCCCAATATGTCCACTGTGCCTAGCAAGAAAAGAGAACATCTGCAACTTCCTGAGGTGTTTAACAATTTTCAGTTTCTGAATGGTTACCAATTAGCACAGCCAAAGAGAGAAAGGGAATTATTTCGAGTTTCTTATTGCTTTTTATTTAAATGTATGCTCTAAATCACCATCTACTTTTATTGTTGCTGCTATTGAGTAAATGATTAAATGGAAAGCTGGCTTTTTCTGAGAGGGGTAAATAATGTCCCTGTTATGAAAAAGAACCTCCAGTCTTATAACTTTCTTTAGGGAGGGCTGGGATGCCTTTTTGGTCTTTCCTCAGGTAAATTTTGTTCCGATTCTTTGTCTCCCTTTTTTAAAGAAGCTGTAGTTGATTTGTATCTAATTCTAGAAGTGCAGCAGCACAAATCTGGCTACTGGATACAGAGCAATGTCTTCAGTTCATAGAAACAGGTAATGCAACTCAGGCCAGAGGTACTGTGACCTTGAGGACCACTTCAACAGCCTCGGGAGGACAAAGCTTGTATGGTTTTTTTCAAGAATTTACTTGGCAGAGGCAAATGCTTGCATTCAAAACAGCATGTCCAGTTAATTGGATATTACCCAAAGGAATGGTCTTTTGTGGATAGTGTGAGAGTCCTTTTAATGTTAAGTTGTTTCTTCTGAACTGTACTTGCATAAGCAGGGCTAGTTGGACAAAATATCTATTGGTGACTTTAGATTCAGTTCTCTCTGAATGCTTCTATATTCCTTTTGCTGACTTAGAAACTATGTACTATCCAATTAAAGAAATGTGCAAAACGTGGCCCAAAGACAAATTGCCCATCTCAGGTGGCACATAGCTTGCTTAGACCTTATTATTCAGAAAGAAAACCCAGAGAGGAAAAGAGACCAAGGGGTGAACTACTCAGTAATCTTGTCATGCGCCTTCTGCCACACATTCATTAGAACACCCGAGTTTTTAAAGCTGAGCACGTAGATTGCTACTTGCTGAAAGATATTGGGTGGTGAGTGAAAGCTGTTGCAGGCTCTGACTGAACTGGTTTAAACAGGGAAGCACTCGAGTGGGCTAAAAACTACTGTAGATAAAGCAGCAGTTAGTGGATTCAACCGCATGCTGGTGATCTTTTGAATCTTTTCACTCCATAGGCTCAGACCCTTGGAAATAATTTCTGAAAATATTTTCTGAGACTGCTAAATTCACCAAGGATAGGTAACCTCTGAAATTAAAATTGGCTGTGAAATGTCTCCTGCAATGTTTAAGGCAAATTTGTGTTTAGAATGGTGATTGCAGAATTTTTTTCAGGAAAAGAAAAACATGTAATAAATATTTAATATTAAATTTTTTGACGACACCACAAAATTTGCATCAGTTGCCTTTGGCCTCTACTCATACAAGAGATTCTGAAAGCGGTGGTCATCAGCTTTCACACATTTACTAGTGCGGTGAACTGCTGCTTGGGTAACCTTGGTCATCGAGATTGCCACACATGCACTTTCAGTCTCTTCTCTAAGGGCTGACAGTGTCATGGGTTTTCTGCAATCTGCAACATCCTCTAGGGTCCTCCATATCCCCATAGGAGAGTAATTCCCTCTGCTGAAAACAATCATAGTATTTTTCTTTTCTGGAAGTCTGTGTACATATTTTGGCAGACTCTCTCCCTCTCCCTCTCTCTGTCTCTCTCTGTCTCTTTCTCTCTCTCTCTCTCTCTCTCTCTCTCTATATATATATATATATGAAAACATTTTTAAAGACTGTTTTGTGGGATCAGCCGCTGGTTTGCCACTCAGTATCTTGTGAAACTCCTAGCATTTCCTCTTCAATGTGCTGTAGCCCCACAGTCATGTTCATCATATTGCTCACTAACCAAGATTATATATAACATAAACATATGATACATTATGTATATATGTTTGCACAGTATATAAACATATCTATAATATCTATTACTATATATATTATAGATGTGTTTATATACTATCAGATATATATAAACTTATGTAGTCCAGACATCGTATAAGCATTTTTATTGCTAGCCTCCAAGTGAATACATTTACATCAACTGGCCCCTGTTATAGACAAAACTAAGGATAATATTAACTATTTGATATTGCAGAAAAATTACAGTTGTTATCTGAAAATAACTAGCAGTATAGCTTCCCTGTTGTGTATAGGCTCTGACCACCTGCTGAAGACAACTAAGAAAGAAATACTTAAGGAATTTTTGAACAATATCAGGAGAAGTTAATATTTACACAATGATACCAATTAACTTTAGTTAATAATAGAGTGTAGACATCAAAATATTAATGACCCCTAGCTTTGTGTTTTATGTTGGAGGGTCGGAGAGAAAGGGTCTGAGACAGAGGAGGGTGAGACTGACACTGACCCCACGTTCTGCCGTCATCTTTATCACCACTTGCCATTGGAACACTCGTGGGGACCGTACCCACGGCGGATTTGGTACCTCTGCTGAAATAGAAATAATTCAGGTATGAATGTTGTGACATCTTCAGATAATTATCTCTTTTGCTCTCAAAAGTACTTCTGCCTTTGAAAAAGGCAAACTGCTCTTTCACTGGATCAGTAAAATGCAGGGAATGCATACATACCAACGTAAGGTAAAAACCAAAACAGCGACAACTAAAATACAGCCCCAAATCCTTGTCAGCGAGCAGTGTAATGAACGTGCTTGTGGGGCTACAGAGCATTGAAGGGGAAATGGTAGGAGCCGTACAACAAGACACTGAGCGGTGAACCAGTAGTTGATCCCACAAAAAAATCTTTCAAAATATGTTTCAAAAAATCATATTCTGATTTGAATAAGTGAGTCATTCTGATTTGAAAATATTAGAAATCTGAGATATAATAGAAAAGATCAGGAGGACCATAACCCCAGAAATGTAGAACTTGGGGGCATGCAAATTAAGGGTAAGGTGGGCTCCCAGTGAAGGATATTGGTTGGGGTCATGGGTCCAAAATACAGAAGTTGCAGGAAAGTTATATATCTTAAGGATACATAATTTTCCTAAGAGATCAGAAAAGCTTAGTGACCAGTTACAGTAGTCAAAGAAATTAGTTAACATTCAATGTGCAAGAAACATAATGGATATTCTTTGAATTAGGAAATCGTGAGGGCTATCTGGGATGCTACCACGTATCACCATGCAAAAACAAAGAAAACACACACACACACACACACACACACACACACACACACACAGCCCCTCAACAGGTTGAGAAAAACCCACTTCTTTCAATGATTAGCACCTGAAATGAATCTAGTATACCAATGATATTTAAGGAACTTAGGAAAGAGCCATAAAACTTACAATGAGGTTACAACATATAAGTAAATACATTGCTGCAAATCTTAATGATGCGTTCAGTCATGGATTTTATGTCAAAGAACACTGAAAAATAAAAAGTAAGAATTCAGTAAAGATGTGGAACGTGAATAACAAAAGAATATGTCAGGAGGCAAAACTGTAAACTAGCAGAATTCAAGAAAGAAAATAAAGCAAAACAATTTTAAAATTTAAAATAAATTTGAGTCAAAGCCAGAGAAGTGAGTACATAGGAATGTAGCAAGGAAGACAGAGCATAGAAACGAAAGATGAAATGAAAACACACACACACTCAGCTAAGAATTTAAAAGAGTGAGAAAGAAAAGCATAGATTCAGAAGCTAATCCAAAGAGAAATTCCCGTATCAGTGGAAGTGAATATCTGAAATATAACAAGAGGCCTGTAATGTGTATGCTGAAGAAGGTTGTTTTGTGTGCCAGCAAAACATGAAATACAGTGATCGATATTAAAGTCATTGGATTTTAAAAATAAAGAGATGAACATTTTGGCAGGAAGGCAAAAGATTAAGTCACCTATAAGAGAAAGAAGAATCTAACATAGTCATTTATTTAAGTTATTGAATTCTGTTGTTCAAGTCCAGAGGACCCTGGATTTAAAATATTCTTGGTAAAATAAAGGCTGAATTGAAGATTTTAAAACAAGCTCCTTCAATTACAAATGCTAGAGACAAGTAGTTTTTCCCAAGAGTCTCTTGGGAAGTCTAATAGTGGAGTCTAATAGTGAGTGAGTACAACCTGCCAGTTTTTAAAATTTAGCCAAAGCTGCAATAAAAACAATGAAATGTATTAAACAATAAAACTAGGTTGCTAAGAAAAGTGTAGAGCAGAGTCCCCAAAATCTAGAATACATGTAAGTAAGGAACTAATGAAAATTGGGAGGAGGAGGGGGATAATCTGAGAACTTCATTGGTTGCCTTGTGTGTGATAGCTCGCAGTCAAATATTTTAATACGTGCTTAATAAAATAACAGAACGATAACTATATTTCATGACACTAATTTGAAAAACAAGTGTGTTCCATACACATATATTTGTTATATTTATTAGAGACATTGATGATCTATGCACAATAGAACTAAGTGTATTTAAAGAAGGTATTATTTAAAGATAATCCCTAGAACAATAATTGAAGCTTTGTAAATATTTGAAAAAATGGTAAACATCTAGAGAGCGAGATAGACACAGAGAAAATTTGTTTATATTGAGGAATCGGCTCGACTGTGGCAGCTGGCAACTGGAAGAACTGATGCAACTCAACGCTAAGGTCTGTTTGGGGCTGTATCCTGTCTGCCTCAGGGAACCCAAGCTGTCTTCTCTGAAGGCCTTTGAGAGACTGGATGAGGTCCAGTCCTATGATGGAGTGTATCTATTGTACTTACTATACCATTTAATCATTAATTTCCTTCAAAAAATTCTACCTTCACAGCAACATTTACTGAATATTTGCCAAAATATCTGGATACTAGGACATAGTCAAATTGACACATAAAATTGACACATAAATTGACACATACATTGACACATAAAATTAACTATCACATTAACTATCACAAATTAACTATACATGTGTACCCTCTTCTGGTGTGTGTGTGTGTGTGTGTGTGAAAATAATAATAGGAATCTTGTCCTACAAACTTTCTGGTAAAACTATTTCTTGCTCTTACATCATTGCATCAAATATATGCTTCAAGATAAATTGGTAAACTTCTCTACCTCTGTGGTGTCGTTATTAACAACATTAATTTGCTGTGTTGCTTTATTTCCCTCAACCTTCCATACAGCGTCGGCGTCACTGCATCTTCGCTTGCTTTGCGAGTAGATGGTCGCACCCTCGAAAGGCTGTTTTCTATCCTCCTTCATAGCTGGGTGTCTCCAGGTGACTGACATCTGTCGTGTGTGCACCTTCAAATCTCCATCTTTAAAAATGCACTTTCTGCTGCTCATGCTCTTTCCACTTTCCTTGGGCTGAGTTCTAGACTTGATAGAAACCCAGGCTTAACCATCTAGGAAAGAAATTATGCGTAGAGATGGCAGAGAAACAAAATGAAAAGACCCCTTGTCTCTAAATCAGTTTTGAAAAACTGAGCTCTCCCTTCATCCCACACTAGCCAGTTCTTACATATGACTCCATTTCTGTCCCATCTAAGATCTACCCCTGCTTCTGCTTCTTATAGAAGCATACTGTGTCCTCTGTCACTAGCATTTCTAAACCAAGCAATGCTGTGATGCATGTATGTGTTTTGTGTTGTGTTGTTTTCTTGAGACAGTGTCTCGCTATGCAGTTCAGGCCGGCCTTAAGCTCACTTTGTAGCCCAGGCTGGTCTGGAACTCGCAGCCTTCCTCCTGCTTCAGGCTTCTGAGTACTGGGATTAGAGGCAGCACCACCATACCCAGCTGTAATGCATATATGTGTGTGAATATTTTTTTTCCTGCGTTTTAGAAATTAGAATTTTTATTTTTAAAACACTATGAAAGATCATGCCACTTTGTATTATCACCCTCTATGTTAATAGTTATATCATTGAAAACTAATTATTTTGGATGACTGCTCTTGTGTTTGATACAACTTTTGCTTTCTCTCTACTCACCCCATTCCTTGGCCAATGTGTCCCTTAAATCTTATAATTACTGAAAGATACGAAATGTAACTGAAATTGAAAAGATTGGGGAAGAAAAACTGCATTTGGTTTTCCTTTGCGGCTTAAAGAAAGAAAATAACCATCTTAATTACGTGGTACTTTTCATCTTTAATCTGACTTTCAATAATTAAACCTCTAATTACATTAATTAAAAATACTTTAAGATTAATTATATGGAAGGGGAGTGTTAAGGGAATTTGCTTTTGAATTTTGCTTTGACTTCAAATGCGACTTACTCTCCACTTTGTTCAAATTGCCCTCTCATGCACTGCTCTGATTATTCTGTGTTCATTCGGCTTCAGATGAAGGGAAGCTGAAAGCCCATTTGGAGCTTTTATCTTCAGACCCTCAACGCACCCCCGTCCCTCTTTGTTGCTTTGACATACAGTCAATTGGACAATCACTTATTGTCAAAATGCCCTGCTGATAAAATAGAATTTAACCCTGGTTTACTTTGTCTACATGAATATTTTACATAAGGTTTTTGAGACAGGGTTTTGACAGCCACTCCCCCACCAATTTAACAATGACTCAGGAGGTAGAGACGATTCTGGAGCATGCTCTGATAACAGTGCCTTTTAGCTGACTGCGTGGGGAAGTCCAGACCCACTTTCCCTTGGCCCATGTTGCTCTCTTGAGGAGCACAGCGGGTTCCCAGCCATTTGCTCAGGCCCAAACTGTCACGAGTGAGGCAATTAATGTGGTAATGAGAGTTTGGCATGCAAAACGTTATTTCCTGCAGGGCTTGTCACATATTTCAGAGAACATTAAGAGCACACAAAAATCTGCCTCTTCCCTTCCCATTCCCACATTCTTGGAGGCTAAAAATATTATACATTAGAGGCATAGGAGGGAAACAGATTTTCAAAATGGTAGTGAGGGAAAGCCCTTGAAAGTTGAAAACTGGGGATGAAAGTCGCAATGATACTGAGAAAACAAGTAAAAAGACAACGTGCACCTATATTACTGACCTTTATAAACTGGCTTTTCCTTGCTGCACATTACCTCCAAGTTTCCTTGGGACGCTGATGTTCGTTCTGAGTTCGAGAAAGTCTTCGCTCTTCAGTGTCCAGAAAATTGCACACTCACTGTGGGAGTAGTGCAGGAGCTTACAGTTGAGTCTTCAGCATTTACACCTCTGACACAACCCAGCAATGCTGTCAGCACATCGTGATTTCACCAGTGAATTGGATTTTGAGATAAGGAGGTATTTACTGTGAATTATAAGGTACAGAAAAGCTGTGAAAGTTTCCTCCTTGGGAATTTCCTAAAGCAGAACCACAGTGTAAACATCCGCCTTTAGTGTTGTCTGAGTATGCTGTTTAATAATTGTTCTGTGAAACAAATTCTACAGTCTTCAGTGTGCTTCAACTTTCAATTAATACATTAAGGAAACAGTGTGAATGACAAATTGATAATGTTGTGGGGATGGCTTGTTTTTTCAGGGCATTTTGTCCCATTTTACATTTTGGGAAATTTTGAAGTAAACTCTAGACTGTTCATGTCAGATCTTCCATTGTAAAGTTCTAGAACTTACGTGATTGAAAACACTCTCTGAATAGCCACTTGAAGGTGTCTTCCTATTATAAATGAAACACCGTGCTATAAAAGATGTCTATGTTTACATTTACAGAGCATTTTGAGGAGAGCGGTGCTTTGTGAATGGGGCTTCACAACTATGATGTGATATGATGTGATGATGTGATGATGTGATGATGTGATGTGATGTGATGTGATGTGATGTGATGTGATGTTAAGTGACAGTTGTGCCGATGCCAACTCACTTAGTTACTTTCTTGTTTCTGGGACAAAACAGCCAACACCCATAAGTTCATGAGAAAAGGTTTATTTTGGCTCATAATTTGGAGATGTGCCAGTCCGTGATTGGCTGATTCTAAGGGAGTGTGGGATGGCAGAGAAGAAACAACAGTCTACGACATGACAGGAATGAAACAAATCAGCAATCAAGGCAGGAGGAAGGATATATATCTTTCCAAGCTATGCCAAAAGTGACCCACCTCTTCCACCAGGATTTACCTCCCAACATCACACCCAGCTCTAAACCCATCAGTGAACCCATCAGTGATAACATCGTACAGCCATGACCCAGTTACTTCCCCAAAGCCATAGCTATGAGTACATGAGGCTCTTGGAGGACATCTAGACATAAATCATCACACCCACCCTGTGCCCAATGTACATAAGTCAGAATCTTTTTAACATCTATAGCCTAATAAATGTGACACATTGCATTTCTCTAATGCCTCCATATGTGCCCACAGAGACTGTACCATATTTTCTTGCATAAGGGCTTGTATTACTTCATTTATAACTATGGCCTGGGCAATAATCTACACTTTGTTACTGTTCATATACCTTAGCCTCTTAAACACAGACCTAAGAAATGCAGCACTACCCACATACAAAGAAACATTTCTATTCTGTTCATAGAAAAAAAGTAAATTATTGGGATGTTGAGAGGGAGATACGTAAAAAACAGTAAGATAGAATGAAAGCAGCTGACAGTAGTATTTAATAAACTACTGTTCCCCAAAGTTACCCAAAATAGCAACTGAAACAGCATCATGCACAGGAACTCTAAGGAAGTAACAGACCATTGCTAAGCCTGGAATCATAATATCCAGAAGAAGGTACTGCTTTTAGACTGGAATCATCAAAGAGCTCCTGAAGGGAACAACTAGCACTTATTTGTCACCTCTCGAGCTCTGTGCAGTTTCTCTAGCACTGCGGCTTCAAAGACTACTTACTTAGCCATCCAGATCTTCCAACACGGTTGTTTCAGAACAGAAAGTGTGACTCTGAGGGGAATTGTGCCACAGTGGTAATAGTCTCAAAGGCAAACAACTGCTGTCAATTTGTATTCCTAGAATATTGAGGTAGCCCATGTTTACAGGGGAGCAAGTAAAACTCTACCTTTTGATTCAGCACATGTCAAAGAATTAATTGAAATCTTTAAAATAATAACTAAAATATTCTATTCGATTGTTTATAATATAAATTAACACAATAATGACATTATTAACAGTATCTATGTCTTAGTGTTTGCTTAATATTTTGCCAGGGATACTAAAGACATCAACTATGATACACTGTCTGAGGTAGTTACCTCTATTATCCTAGGTTTTAAGATGAATAGTGAAATTTAAAGAGTTTTAGTCATATGCCATGTATGGTCCTATTACTTATAGAGATAAGACCTGTTTCTACCCGAATATCATGCTGTAAGCCTCTCTCTTCAGCAAATCTAAGTGATCATCCTTATAGCTTTATAGTCTATATAGTATTGAGGCACAGGGCCAGATAGTATATATTACTTTACATGGGTTTCTGTTAGGTCATTTTATGCCCTGCTAGCTTACAAAACAAATAAGTTAAACAACAGTGTTACTATAGATATGAGAGATGTGCCAGTCCTGTGCATGAATTCATTAAAAGCTCTTAGAGAATGCATTGGATAATAAAAGGAATTAACTTGTAAAACCACTATTAATTTATTTTGGCACAGAGTAAAACTGAAAATAAAGAGGTGTTTGTAGCTGATAGGTAACACCTGGGAAAAACTGCTGAGTGGTTTTCTCTTAATGGGAACATTCTGAAGTGTTGTATGACAGATGACAGTATTGTTCAGTATCATTACCTCTTCTTCAGCAGAAGTTAATAGAAGAGTCTATGAGCCTGGTTGCTTAAATCATCAATAACATTCATGTAAACACCCACTACAGTACAAACAAATACATCACTATGGAGAGGCATAAAAAGAAACTCAGGGCACAGAGTCTATTGAAATTGGCGACTACTGTACTCTGCATTATAACAGAACAGCAAATCTGCCGCGTATCTGTCCTAGAGGTTCCAACTTCAGTATGTACACATGATAGCTACATGTCATTCTAATGACTTGTGCACTAATGAAGGATAATAAAAAACATCGTAGCACATAAGGAATTCTTAAGTATTTTTCATTTTACTATTCTGTAGCACTGTGTTTTTCCTTCAATCTTTTCATATAGTAAGGAAATATTTGTGTGTCTAGTAATAAAGACTTATTCATGTGAATATTATCTTGATTTGATCATATAAAACACATATATAGTGAAATATCACAGCATATTCCATAAATATTTGAATTGATGTTTGCCAAATACAGTAAAATAAAACTTACTAAGGAGTTATTTGTAGTCTTTTTTTTCAGTACTGAGGATGATACACAACGACTTTTGTGCTCTAGGCCCTACCACTGAGCTATGCCCTCTGCCTGATAGTCAGTTATATACATATTTAAAGGATTGAAGACACTGGACCTTTTGAAAAACACATACATGTTGGTCAAACTTTGCATTAACTGCATTTCCTAAATGTACCAATCTTCAGGGATTATCATATTCACTCTCAAATATGAAATATAATTGCACCACAACTCATTAGAATAATAAGATTTGGTTATTAAAAAGAGTTTTGAAAAAGTAGTTTGGCCCATAGCATACATGAGTGATTTTAGCAAAGAACTTAATATATAATCTCAGTTTATTCTATTTAGTACAAGAGATACTCAGGGCAAGTCTCTAAATCATTTAATGGTTCAATTTTACATTTAAAGATCAGAATATTAGAGATTGTATTTCAAATATACTTTCCCCTGGAATGGCTTCTACATGATATGCATGATTATCTTTGAATCATGGAGGAGGATGAAACATTATAACTCTTTAAATTGGGAAATGAGATTTAGTGTATGCAGTTGATCACATGGCTAGTTAATGAAAAATTTCCCCTATACTGTAGTCCTATCACAATAAAAGTATATCTATTAATTTTCAGCCTCAACTTCTTTTTATTAAATCATTTCCATGAAGGGACATGGGAAGGAAGGGAGAAAAAGTGTCTCTCAGACTACCAAAATTAACCCTTTTACTGCATCAAACATTCCAAGAGGAAAATTGAGAATTTATATTTGGGGGCTCATAATTATTGTCATATATAAAAAGAGTGACATGCTCTTTTATATCCTTGCCCCTTCCACATCTAAAAAGATTTAGGATGCCTTTTAGAGAAGGCAGTGTTACCATTAGACTACCAGGATTTTTAATCATATGGGAGACAAATCCCAAAATCTTATCTGCTCTAAAATACTCCACTTGGAACAACCATCTACTAAAACATCTATAACTATATAAGTAGCTTACAAAACTCAGGAGGAAGACACTGTCTCAGCCTTTCTTTGCCAGTTTGTTTCAGCACACTGACATGCTCTCATATGCTTCATTTTTCTCAGGTGATATCTCCCACTCCAAAGCTGTCCATAAATCCCGAGGCATTACTTATACTAACGAAGATTTGTTTTGCTTCCAAAGTCATCAAATAGTTTCTCCTTCATTTTTACCTCTATGGTTTAAACCTCCATTATTTTATCTTGAAAGAACATCCTAAATTGTTTCTTGAAAGTACTTCTCATCTTCTCAAACTAAACTACTCATAATGATCATTACAAAACATATATCTCCTACTAAAATCTCTTCCAGAACTTTCCACTGCATATGTAAAAAGATTCAAACTCCTGAGCGTGGCCATAAGATTGACCTAGGATACTTACCTACCTCTCCTGAGTATTCTCTGCCACTCCACTGATACATTAATAGACCAAAACCTTGACCTTGCCTCTCTTCTCTAATACCCAAATATCTAATACCTAGAACTTCTGAACACAGTCATTCTTTCTGAGACCTGAGGCCTCAGAATGCAAAGCATATTTCCTCTACATCATGCACTACAAAGAATATTCCTTTCTGCTTTTGTATTACTGCATTTCCCACTTTATCAATTAATTTATTACTATGGTATTAATTATTAATAGATTAGTTTTTGTTCCTTTTTATTTTAAGAGCCTTCAAATTCTAATTATCTCTGTCTTTTTTCATTATAATTTAAGTTCCCAGGAGTAAATAGTTTGGATTGCTAAAATCTGGAAAGGTGTCTGACATATCATAGACATTTGAACATTGTTAGATAAATGCATATTTAGTAAATTTGCTAATGGATGTCAGACACAGAGTTCTTAACAATTTCTACATCCTCACAATCACTGTTGCTTCACACTGTGAGTTTCAGAGTCACTGTGGTGTTAGTTTTCCTGAAGAAGACTAGAATAGTAAAATCAAAATTTTCCTGGCCAGAGCAGATGGCAAGAAAATGCCAGTGAGCTCCCCAAGACTGAAGCAGGGTATTACTGAGAAATTGTCTATTTGCAACTTGTGGAAGATGCTGACACACCACGGAGGAACAGACCTGGGCTGAGGGCTTGGATTTGGACGTGGAGATTCTGTATCAGCTGGAGTTCTCATTGTATATCCTGACTAAACAGGGCTTTGCCACAAAAGTCCACTTTGACAGGACCTCTCAAGCATAATATTGGTTTACCTTACTCATACTTCATGAATTCTCTGTGCTTGAGTGAGTATATTATTTAAAAGGAGACATTTGAACTTTCTGCTATGTTCTTTTGCACCAGTTGCAGCTGACTTCTTCAGAATCCTTCTCCCTCATTTCAGCAAACATTCTCCACCACTTGGCTTTCTGGTTGACCTCCTCTGATCTTTTTTTTTTTTTTTTTTTTTTTTTGCTAACATAAATAGAGTTCTAAGACCTTCACTAAACAGAAGCAGCAACCATACTAATAGGAGTAATAATAAGAATGGACTTTTTTGAGGGTTGCAAATGAGCTAATCACTAAATATTATGAAGTAAGTGATAATATTGCCCCAGCTCTTCTCATTTTGCTCAGATTTACTTCAAGAAATTGATTCACGATGTGATTTCAATTATCCCTACATAACAGCTCCTATTTTCTTTCAACTTCAGTTCCATATTATCAACTAATATCATACTATTCTTAAAATCCACAAAGATACTAGTTCATTCAGCTTTGCTTTAGTGTGACAAGATTGTTGCCATAACAGTTTAAAGGAAGAAGTGGTGACCCAGGGCCATGGTCTTAGAGGTTTCAGCTAGGAAGAGCCCAAATGAAGGGGTGAGGTGCTAGATGCAGTGTCTGCCCACCATAATCTGCTCCCATCACCTGGGAGCCACTCCTTTCATCCATGCCCTCCCAATGATGTGATCAATGGAAAAACCCATGGGTTAATTCACTGTTGAAGTTAAAGCCTAATAATCCAGTCTAGGCCCCACATTTCCACATTGCTGCACTGGGTAATCACACTCTCAATCCACATGTCTTTGAGAGGTTCTATTTACATTGTGACTGGGACCTCAAACAATCTTTCACTGTCCTACTGCAGGAAATGGTACTCTGTGGTCATCCAGTCTTCCTCAACATTCTACTCCCACATTTCTTTATTACATCAACCCATGTGCATTTCCTAACTTGGTCATTCACATCCATCTAGTTCGCATACATCACATTCACCTAGCATCACCCTTTATCTGCTGAACTACATAACTCTGAGCTGTTCTCCTTGTAACCTCCTGCTCCTCCTCCGCTCCTGCTGGGCCCTGAGCATCAGCCAAGGTGACTTGTTTTAAAATTAATGCAAGTCATCATGTCATTTTCCTGGCATGGAACTCTGATGTAGGTTCTGATTATTCTTATAATAAAAAAGGAACTCTTCAAGTGCAGCACTGTAGACCTTACACAGTCTATGTATCTTTCCAGCCTCACCTCATGTAACAACCTCACTTTCTGGACTTTCGCCACATTGCTTTTCTTCTGATTTACTGTTTCCTCATGACTGAGGTAACTTGCCCACCCTGTCCTTTTGTTTTGTAGCCCTGCTTTCTTATCCTGTCCCACTAATTCTACAATTGCTGTTGGATCATTTTATGAGTGCATATTGTCCTTCATTATTGTCTTGGCTAGTAGAAAAGCAAAGTAACAAATACTTTGAACCTCTGAGAGCGTGGAGATTGACATAGTAAAAGAGTACAAGGAACTATTTCACTGATGTTCCCCAGGGACTCACAATTTCTGCTCTCCTTGGCTCCGCGCAGCCTTTTCCCTTAGATTTACAATCTGTAAATTGTGTTAGAAATAATGCCTTCAAGTCCAAAAAGTAGTATGTGATAGGAATTCTGGCAGATCTCTCTTTTGTGCTTTTGGGGAAGCCATCCTCCAAGTCAGACACCCTGCTATTCTGAGACTACTGCTCCCAGCCAGTGTAGTCCCATGGAGGGTTTAGATTTAGGTGGCAGGAAACCAAGTCTCCGGCCTGTAGAGTCCAGGTAGAGCTCCTGTCTGTCAGCTGACATAAATTTACCCGATGCTTGAGTGAGGCCATGTTAGAAATGCACATTCCAGCATCCTGCTGCGTTCTTTACCAGTGCCACATGCCGTAGGACACAGAAAAGCAATACCTTCCACATTGTCTCTAAATTTTAAAGAAAACATGCAAATAAATATAAAGGTTTTAAGATATGAAATTTGGGAATAGTTTTTATGTAGTAATAGATTTCACAATGAAAACAAGAGCAGAAATTATAAGCTAAAGACCCAAAAAATGTATCTTGGAGCAGCAATGTACCATGGAGATGTCAGAAACATTGTGGGCAATCTGGGAAGTCAACTTCACAGCAGCAGCAACAAGACTAATGAGAGAGCAATGAAACAGGAGATGGGGAGATGATTTTAGATCAAGCCTTGGAAGCGTAATGATGCAGAATGCTCTGGACATTTTTCTAAAAAGTAAAGGGTTAAATTATTCAAGTCATGTTCTTTGACCATAAGTTCATGTCAGGAGACATTTAAGAGGTATGGGCTCATCACAACACAAATATCCATGGTGATGTGACATTTGGTAGAGTTCTATACAGAGTTCCAGACACAAGGGTTGGTTCTGTGTACATTTTATACTGTTTAGTAACAGTAATCTGCATTTAAATTGATCAAATTATATTAACATATTGGTTTAAGTTGGAGTAGTGAAATTAAAGTGTGAAAGAGTTACAATTTGCTATGAATAAGATTTTAAATGTAATTGCATACAGAATATAGCCATTTTCTACAGCTGAAATTATGTTTATGTCATAGCTTCCTTACCTCAGAAAGGGAGAAAAGATAACTTTCAGTTTGAGCTTCTCTCCCGTCCCTCATGCTGATTTAGGTTAGGGTCTCTTAGATTATACAAAGGGTGATCAAAATATCTTGTGAATGCTTTTTTTTTAAGTATTGTAATAAAAGACACATTGCCATTAATCTTCCATACTTTTAACATACTTCGTTAATCTTCCTTGCCTCTTTTCTAGCAGCTCTGCACTGCTGCTTGGCAAGTCTTGTTAGTTGTATGTTCATGGCTGCCTTGATATTCTGATTGGATTAAATGTTTATTTTCCTGGTTATTTTGATGTCAGAGAATAGGCAGCTTACATGTGCCTGATTTGGTGAGGAGGATGAGGACAGACTATAATGATTTTATGAACCTGCCATAACAACCACACTCATTATACTTATGATCACACCTTGTAAAGACACTCCAGGAAGGCGATTGCAGACCTGCTTCAGAGTAGTATGAATGGTACAATAAGTGTGTTCAAGGAAACATAGAGTATTTGGAGAGCGATTGATGCCAACCTATCTTTTACTATATTTTAAAAAAAATTTTTAATCACCGTATTTTTAGTTCACATCTGCATACAGTTTCAATTTCAGGCAATTGTGTGCAGTTGGACTTTATGTTCTTTTAATCTACATCTGTCAGTCCTTCCTCTATGTCCTGGACTTTCAATCTCACCCCTGAAATGTAACACTGACATTTTTGTAACACTGAAATGTAACACTGACACTAAGTAACACTGCTGGGAAAGGAAGTCCTCCTTTTGTCTCACAGTTCTTGACAAAGTTTTCTCCCAGAGACATAAGGTAGCATATTCTGCTGCACACTCTTACTTCTGAAGCAGATGCGGGCTTTAGAAGGGTGTTTGTTTTAAATACTGTCTGCATTCATACTATGAAACCTGTACATTTGGTTTTGTTTCACCTTCTCTGTGTAGATACTATGAGGGATTTTCAAATTCCAATGGGCTAATTGGGGGCTGGATTTACTTGTACTGTATGCTCTGTGTTTCCAAAACATCTGAACTTTCTGCCACTTACTGTAACATTCCACCCGGACAGAATAACTAAGGAATAACTCCTCTTTGTAGAGACTGATCCAATTAAACCTTCTATTTTGTCTCTGTGATTCTGTACTTTTTTGCCCAATCAAGAGAATTTTTCCTATCTCCAATTGAAGTAATCTGATATTTAATGTGGTTTTGCACATGCTATATACACTGAATAAACTTTACTTGCTAAGTTCCTAAGAGCTTATATTTTTGAAGCTAAAAATTACTGATTGCTGAAACTAAAAAGTTTTAGTGAATGAAAGAGAAGGAAAAGAACAAAAGTGAAGTCATAGAGATCGTAACTCTTAATCAGTAGTTTATCATTCTCCTCCTGTAACACTTTAGGTATTTTTCCATTCATTGCGGATAGAAATTAATTTCATTAGCGCTCTTATAACTAAAGTTTGTTCTTGTACAGGGTGTGAGCTGTAAATCACCGAGAATATATTCTTCTTATGAAATATGAATACTAAAACTTGAAAGAAGTCTCCTGACAAAAGTATATAAAGAAGCACTATAGAAAGGGCGACCTTCTGTGGAGTCAGAAAAAATAGTTCTCAGAGCCAAAATTTGCCATTACATTATTGTATAACTTCAAACATATCATGTGACCTTTGTAACTTCACTGGCTTACCTTGAGAAAGGAAATAATTATTGTAGCCTCCTTTTAACATTGTTGATATGTCAAAAGTATACCTGTGTTTATATATAAACACATAAGCATAGTAAGACCCCAACGGATATTAATTATTACAGCTTTGTCAGCAATTCTGGACAATGAAGGCAACTCCTTAAGAGCTTTCTTTATAAGATATATACATTGCTTCCACAGAGCTCGGCTGTGCCAGAGTGAGGGGAATTAGTCTCATTTCCAGTGCAAGCATGCAAAAAACATTATAAGTCAGATGTAGTCACCAAAACTAGAGCTGCAGGTCAGGTGTGGGGGCGTATGCCTGTCATTCCAGCACTCAGGAGGCTGAGGCAGGAGGATTGCTGTGAGTTTGAGGACAGCCTGGGCTCCAAAGTGAACTCAAGACCAGCCTGAACTGCATAGTGAAATCCTGTATCAAAAAGACAATAAATAAATAAATAATTAAATGGAATGGTATCAGAAAAAATGAAAATATACAAAAATTTATTATAGAAAGCTAAAGCAGACATTGGCTTATTTCAATTCAATTAATAATAATGTTCTTTGATTATGTACAAATCATTAGATTGTGTATTATAATACACAAAAAAAATCAATGAAATGAATACTCATCCTATGCAAAGGTCTTACAATCTTCTGGGGGAAATAATGGATATTCATACAGCAATCAAATGCTAACAATATTTCAATAATTATTTTTATAGAACACTTAGTATGTCCAAAGTAGTATTGTAAGCCATTTGCTTGTTTTTTAAATTTAAATTTCACAAAAGACCCCAGAAAAAGAAATAATTTCTTTGCATATAAAGAAATAGGGGCTGGGGATATAGCTCAGTGGAATAAGCGCTTGCCTAGCAAGCGCAGGGTCCTGAGTTCAATCCCCAGTACCGCAAAAAAAAAAAAAAAAAAAAAAAAAACATTAAAGAAATAGGCACTGAATGATTAAGTAGCTTAGGTTTACAAAGATACTACGCGGCAAAATTTGGATTTGAGTAGAAGTATTTTGATCAAAGAGCATTCCCTATTCATTAAAACACCATCATGCTAATTTTCTAAATAGTCCTTTAGTTATTTATCTAATAATTTTCTAACAAAAGCTAAGAGCAAATATAACCCATGTTATGTATTTATAATATGTAATACAGACAAAAAAATGTTCCCACCCAAGAGATTAAAATAAAGGCATTGAAATACATTTTAATTTGAGAAGAATTTTGAATATAGGCAATGAATATAGATTAAAAATCTCTCTGGATATTTTATGTAGGAGAGAGACAAAGTGAGGAAGGTTTCTGAAGCAAGGAAGTATAAGGTGTGCTTCTTAGGAGAAGAAATTAATTTCCTATCTTAGGAAGAGTCTAAACTCAGAGGATTGTTGTAGGAGTTGACTTCACAGATAGATGGAACCATAAAACACCCCCCCCCTAAAAATCTGCTCTGTAGAACTACTAGATGGTGAATTGCATACTGAAACACAGGACATGCCAAATGTAGAATAAAGGGGGGAACTGTATAAAAATATTAACACTAGCATATTTAGTAGAAGTAGCAGAACACTTGCCCATGAAACATTATGTAAAAGTACTATTAAGCTAGGTAAAACTGCCCCACTTGAAACAGGAAGTGGGAGAATAAGACAAAAATCTCATCTGCCTACTATTCCTCTTCTTCAAACTTCTCAGAATAGTAGCGCTCTGATTCCTCATATGTGAAAACTATCATACTTAAATTCCATGAAATAAATCCCTACTTAGGCTTTGCTCAGTATGCTAAGAAGCATCTAAAACATATCAGCCTCACTAATTATATTTCTTCTTTTACCTATTTTCTCTCCAATCCTTCCCTCCTTTACTTATATTTTATCTTCTTATAGATAGTTGTCTTTCTTTATGTTTTTCTTCTGTTGTTCTACTCCTGAATAGTGACTATTGCTAAGATCACTTAGATGAAATTATAGGGAAAAACTACTTAGGATCCATCTGCCCTTGGTGTTAGCTATTCTTAGATGTTATTGGTGTTAAATTATGAGAGATACTTTTCCTATAATCTCTTCAGATCTTCAAGTGCAAAAGTATCATTTCAGCAAACTAAGTTACAGAGGAGTCAATGATGTTAGTCAAACCTAAAAGATCTGTTTCCCTTTAGATGAGATTTGTATGGACAGACATCACATTTGGCGAGGGCATTTAGAGCTGATTGTTTGTGGTCAGTCCATGTGAAAATGATGTTAACAACATTTGTTCTTTCATCAAACTTACCTTTACTGGGGTTCAACTCAAGAATCTGTGCAGGACATCAGTCCCTTACCCGTAGTGTCTGCCCTGGGAAAGCTTACCTATGTTATGTCCATACTGAGGGTAGAAGATAGAAGCGCATTAAAATCAGTGAGTATTGCTAACTGCAGCAGTTTTAAAGACCTTGATAGATTATATACGTTTGACTTGACAGTAGCTCCTCATAGCTACTTTGACGGTGGACCATGGCAAACCCTCTGACAGGCTTCCCTCATTTGGTTTATTCCTTTGAGATACATGAAGTGTGGCCTGAATACTGAGCTACCTCAAACTGATGTAAAAAACACCTGCAATTTATAACACACTGTAATGACTAAAATTCCACATAATTATTAAACACTGTTAATATTAAGTACTATATGTGGAATAGTACAGCACTAATATAAATATTTTGACATCAAAGGGAGAAAGTCAGTAAATTGACTTTTCCCAGTTTTCAATCAGAAAATAATTTCCCAACCTCTGTATTCTGCAGAAGAATTCAATTTAAAGAATTATAATAGTCTCTGAACCAAGATGAGTGGATAATTAGAACATTCAAATTTTCAAAGCCAGAAAAGAACTGGTTCTACATGAAGAAATTACATAATCATTTTATCTTCCAGAAGAATAACAGGTTGTTTTCAAAAGGATTGTTATCATTCCAAATTGCTATAGGGACTGACTCAAGCGAGAACTTTCTGGTGTTATAAAATCGGAATGCAGAATGGAATTTATCTTTATGATTGAACCAACATATTGTATCTTTTCTCACTTGAAATATAATTGTATATATTTATTCCATAAATAAAAGAAGGATTACAATGTATTTAAATGCAACCTTTTGTCTTTATTCTCTTATACTCTTGTTTTGAATGAGACCAGGTGTTAGAGTTCTCTTCTTTCTCAAGCATCTGCTGAAGCACACAGAATTATATGCAAATAGATTTCTTTTTTTGCTCTGTTATCAAGAAATGGGAGGAATCTTATCTTAGTGCCTTAGTCCATTTGGGCTGCTATAACAAGTCACAACTGAGACTTTAAACAAGTTGAAGACTACAGTGATAGCATGATCAGATGGTGGTAAAATTTGCTTCCTGGTTCATAGTTCAGGCTTTCTTCCTGTGCCCTCACATGGTGCAAGGATTAAACAAGCTTTTCTAATAGCATATGTGAAGGGACTGTCACCATTAATAAAGGGGGAGAGAGTCCTCACAGTATAATTACCTCCTGAATGCCCTGACTCTTAACACCACTGCGGGGGATGACAAGGGGGAACAAACTTTTAAGCCATAGCATTTAGGAAGAAAAAGCCCATAATATATTATTAATGCAACTTATGCAGATAGAATGTCATATCAAAGATATGTGAATCACTCATCCATTGGAACAAGTGAAATTTTTGAGTAACTCACAATTATATTTTGCCATTTATCATACAGTTTCAATAAACATAGTGATTTGCTGTTAGGCATTCCTTTCCTTAGCTGATGGGCAAAAACTATACATGGAATCTTTTTAATGAAATATACCAATAGCCTCTTCAAGAGTAATTCCATAAAGAAACTGTGATTTGTAAAACAAGAGCAGCTGGTGCTCACAGGGGTTGTCACATATTGCTATTTTATTGAGTGTTTGTGCAAAAGAATTAAAGTCAAGATCTTGAAGAGATATTAGTACTATTTGCTAGAGTGAAAGTGTGGAAATCATCAACATATCTATGGACAAAAGAATGAACAATATGTGATGATATACAGTTATAATAGAATAGTCTCAATCTTGCAAAGAGGGAAATCTTGTCTTATGACAGCGTGGACATTTTTGTTTCTCTAATGTATCTTGTTATAATTTCACCAAGGTGGCCAAAGTAATAGAAGTTGGACTTTTAAAATGTCAATTAACAATTTTTTTGAAATCTGAAATTTATTCACCTTATGCTTCTTATTAAGGAAAATCAATATCTTGCATTCTTGAGAAATGGGAAAATTCTAGATTCAAGTTAAAAATCACTTGATCCTTGTCAGACACCCATTTTGAAGTACTCAAGTCAGCAATCTGTGGATATTTCGAGCATATCTTACCTACATGTCCTCTTCTAAATGCTCTTAAATTGTGTCTCTTAAGGTAAGTGAACTATTTAAAGGGTCCTATGTTATATTGAACAATTGATGTCTCCATTTTGTGTCTTGGATAGTGTTAAACTTTATCAGCGGACATAGTAATGTTTGGAGCTTTACAGATGTGAACTGTTGCACTGGTACCTGCTGCTCTTTTGCCGAGATGGAACCTGTTGACACCCCAAGTGCAGAGGCAGGCAGCATCGAATGCTGATGGGGCATTCATGCCCACAGTACCCAATAAGGAGCAAAGGTTACCTCATTAAACCCCCTTCCAGGACAAAGAACTTTAAATTGCAAATAAAAATAATATTTTTGGCTAATATTTCTGCTTTCTCCTTTTAAAGAAGGCA
This sequence comes from Dinomys branickii, assembly GCA_004027595.1. Lineage (NCBI taxonomy): Eukaryota > Metazoa > Chordata > Mammalia > Rodentia > Dinomyidae > Dinomys > Dinomys branickii. The sequence goes on along the minus strand of PVLD010000122.1, from coordinate 303,938 downwards.
GTGGTTATATTTAACTGGAAGAATATGTGGAATATGGTTGCACATGGAGGATAGTTTAATTTCGCTCCAAAGTGAGAAAGTTAAAACTTAGTCCATTTTCTCATCATGACCTTTTACCGTGTCCCTTTTTCCCTGAACTCTGACTCCAAGGGATGTTGAAGTTACTGAAAGAGAGTTATTTAATGCAACTAAAGAAGAAAAAGAAAACCTAAACCTCTTGATTGGTATCTATATCTATATTGATATATTTGTATCTGCATCTGCGTGAGCAGCAGTATCTCCATGTATATCTTGAATTAGTTTTGGCTGTACTTGTTTTTTTTGTAAACTCACTTCTGACATCTGAGTAGCACTATGTCTTTACTCTTACGCTTTCACTTCACCTCTCACAGTGTTGTCCGTTTCTATGATGAACTTGAGGCGAAAAGCTTGTGCTGGTGGCCAGTCCAGAAACATGTGACCACTGAGAGAGTTAGTGGAGGTGTCTTTCCCAGCAATGAAAATGTATTCACCTGGAAAACTCGAGAAAAGAAACCTAATTCTCTTCCCACTTTGAGGATGATATGAAGTTGTGTTAATAAAGCTACTCTTACACTATTACTAGTATTGTTACAATATGATTACTATCCCAGACTCCTAACGGAGTTGCAGGAGCACCTTCTATTTTGGAAATTAACTCTCCATTTGATATATGGCCCGCAAATATTTTTCACTCTAAAAGGAATCTCTGTATTTTAAAATTACAATATAGAGATTACCACTGGACTAGAAGGGTTATATATGTTTTTTAGATTTCATAAAATTCTAGATAGGATAATTGTAATAACAATGGGTCCTGACAAAGGGAGCAGACTTCCCATTTAGCTTTATAAAATTGTCTCTGTTGGAGTTGTGTCACCTTTCCTGTTCTTGTATTTAAGGCAGGGCTATTTATGTGGTATTTATGTGGTTGTGTAGCTCTCTGAGCTAGGCAAGTCACACTGAGTACATCTTCACCATTTTCTGGAGACTTGAGGAGGCTTAGCCACTGAGTCACACAGTCTCAATCATATTGTGTCACGATAATTTATCTTTGGGCAAAAAGGCTGTTATAACTTTTCCTTCATGAAATATTTCATTTGAATTTTTAATTTATAATAAACCACAATATATAAATATTATTTTTGAAATAGGAAAATAGTTCTTTCCAAACTTTGTACAGAATATTTTCTTTTTTTATTTTAAAGATACAAGAATCAAAACATATTAACAAACACAGAGACATAAATGAAACCACAGACTAACAATGAAAGCAATAGAGAATTTCAGACAAGCTGATAAGAAATTAACAGTGGTTGTCGTATTACATATTGGTATCTTCAAATTGGTTACTCAGATAGACAAACACAGATAAGCAAAATTGATCGAACAATTAAATATCAGCTGTTCCTTTCAATAAAGCCAAAGAAACCAGTAATACAATTATCCTAGCTATCTTGTGTGTACATGCATACATAGTTTTTCCTTGTTTCTTTCTTTTCTATTTTACCTCATCTAAGTCATTCTTTCCTTTTGAGCAATTTCTTTCCCTTTCACAATATGTATTGTATCTTCTTGGTTTTATTTACTCTTTAAAGTTCTCTTACTAGGGAGACAATATGATATTTAAACATGTGAGTCTTATTTATTTCACTTATGATTATGGTCTCTAGTTATGTTCATTTACCTATAAAAGACTCCAGTTTATCTTTATAGCTGAGTCATATTCCATTATATAAAAGCACATCTTTTTTTATACATTCTTCAGTTGATGGGCATCTGGGTTGTTTCCAAGATTTAACTATTACAAATTGCTCTTCTATAAACATGGGTGCACACATATCCCTTTGCTATGGATGTTTTTAGTTTTTCTGGAAAAATATCCAAAATGGAAACAGCTTAGTGGAATGGATCTCTAATCCTAGTTTACTGAGGAATTCGATTGATTTTCACAGTGGCTGCACCAGTGTACACTCCCACCAAGAGTGGGAGAGGGTTCCTTTTCCCCCCACAGACCCTTGGCATTTGTTATTGGTTGATTTCTTAAAGATAGCCACTTTTGGGGGTGAGATGGAATCTCAGTATAGTTTTAATTTGCATTTCTTGAATGAACAGTGATGTTAAATATTTTTTCTTGTATTTATTTGGTATTTGTATTTCTTTATCTGAGAAGTGTGCATTTATCTGCAATGCCCATCTTTGGATTGGGTCTTTGAATGTGGAGGTCTAATTTTTTTAATTGTTTATATGTTCTAGATAGAATCCTTTGGGTTTTTTTCCTCTGGTGGTACCAGGGATCTAACTCAGGATCTTACATTTGCTAGGCAAGCCCTTATTCCACTGAGTTATATTCCCAGCCCTAGAAGTCCTTTGTCAGAGGGACAGTGGGCTAAAGTTTTTCCCCAATTTGTGGGTTTTCTTTTTACTTGGTTTGTGATTTCTTTAGAGTGTAAAAACTTTTCAATAACATGAGATCCCAGTTGTTGATTCTTTGAAGTATTTCCTGTGCAGTTTAGTTTTTGTTCGTGAACTCTATGCATACCCCATAACTTGAGGAGTTCTACCTACTTTGCCCTCTTTAGTGTTTCTGTTTTAATATTTAGATATTTAATCCCTTTGACTTTAGTTTCACGCATGGTGATAGAGTCTGGTCTAGTATCAATCTTTGGCATGTGGCAAGCCAGTTTTTCCAGCACCATTTACTAAAGAGGCTATCTTTCTTCCAGTGAACAAGTTTGGCCTCTTGGTCAAAAATAAGGTGGTTGAGTGTGTTTGTGGTTGTGACTAAATCTTCTATTGTATTCCATGAATCCTCTGGTCTGTTTTTTGCCAATACAATCCGATTTGATAACAGTAGCTTTGTAATAAAATTTCAAGCCAGGGATTGTGATCCCACCTCGGCTTGCCTTTGTTGCCCAGGATTGATTTTGTTATTCTGGGTCTCTTCAACTTTTAGGTGAATTTTAGTAATATTTTCTCTAGATCTGTGAGGTATACTTTTAGTATTTTGACTGGAATTGCATTGACTCTGTACAACAAGTTTGGGATTATGGCCATTTTCACAATGTTGGTTCTTCCTAACCATGAGTAAGGCATATCTATCCATTTTCTGAAATCCTCTTCAGTCACTTATTTTAGAGTACTGCAGTTTTGACTGTATGGATCTTTTACTTCTTCTGTTAGATTGATTCATAAGTATTTCAGTTTTTGGATGCTATTGTAAAAGGTATGGTTTTTCCGATTCCTCTCTCAGTGTATTTGTTCTTTGTCTATAGAAATGCTATTAATTTCTGAATGTTGATTGCATATCCAGCTATGCTGCTGAATTTGTTTATTAACTCTAGGAATCTTTTGGTGGAATTTTTAAGGACTTTCATGTGCAGTATCATGTCATTTGTGGATAATGATAATTTCACTTCTTCCTTTCCTGTACTTATTCTTTTCATTTCTCTTTCTTGCCTAGTTTCTCTGGCTAGTGCATCCAGAACTGTGTTGAATAGGAGTTGTGACAGTAGACATCCTTGTGTTGCTCCTGATTTGAGAGCAAAAGCTGTCAGTTTTTATCCATTTAGTATGATGTCAGCTGTTGGTTTGTCATGGATGGCTTTGATCAGATTGAGGTAAAGGCCATCTATTCCTATTTTCCGTAGAGTTTTTATCATGAATGAGTGTTGGACTGCGTTAAAAGTTTTTCTGCATCTATTGAGATGATCATGTGGTTTTTATCTTTGGCTCTATTGATATGCTGGATTACATTTATTGATTTGTATATATTGAACCATCTCTTCATTTCTGGGATGAATCTTGCTTGGTCATGTTACATGAGCTTCTGGATGATTTGCCACAGTCTGCTTGCTAATATTTTATTGAGTATCTTTTCATCTATGTTCATTATGGAGACCGGTCTCCGCTTATCTTTCTTGGTTGAGTCTTTCTGTGGTTTTGGTATTAATATAATACTTGCCTCCGAAACTAAGTTAGGAAGAATTGCTTCCTTTTCAATTTCACTGAATAGTTTGAGGAGTGTTGACATTAAATGTTCTCTGCATTTCATGTAGAATTCATCTGTGAGTCTACCAGGACCTGGATTTTTCTTTCTTGGTAAGTTTTTAATCATATTTTCAATCTCATTAATTGATATTTTTGTTATTCAGGATTTTTATATCTTTTTGATTCAACTTTGGTAATTTATACATATCTAGATATCTGCCCATTTCATCTATGTTTTCCATCCTATGGGAGTAAAGATTTTCAAAGTAGGCATTAGTGATCTCTTCAGTTTCTACAGAATCTGTAGTGATTTCACCCTTTCATTCCTTATTGTGTGAATTTGAGACCTTTTCTTTCTTTGATATAGTTGGATAGGGGCTTATTAACTTTATGTATTTTTTAAAGAACCAACTCCTTGATTCATTAAGTTTTGTAATATTCTCTTCATCTCAATTGCATTAATTTTTGCCCTGCCCTTTATAATTCCCTCCTTTCTTTGGGCTTTGCCCTTGAATTGCTTTTCTTTTTCTAAAAGATTGAAGTGCATCATTAGGCTATTTATTTGATCTCATTCTGTTTTCCTGATATGTGAGTTCACTGCTATAAATTTTCCTCTGAGGACTGCTTTCAGTGCATCCCACAGATTCCACTAAGTTGTATTTACATTTTCATTAGTTTGTAGGTATTGTTTAATTTCTTTTTAAAATTCTTCTATTACCCATTGGTTGTTTAGGAGGTTGTTATTTAATTTCCAAGTGTTTATGGAGTTTTTGTGGTTCCTTTTGTCATTAATTTCCAATTTCAGTGCGCTATGGTGAAATAATATACATAGGATAATTTCATTTCCTTTGAATTTAGTAAAGCATGTTCTATGGGCTAGAATGTGGTCTATTTCAGAGAACATCCCAAGTGCAGCTGAGCAGAATGTGTATTCTGATGTTGTAATGTGAAACAGCCAGTACATGTCTACTAAATCCATTTGTTTACAGATTTGGTTTAGTTCTGTTAATCCTTTACTGATTTTCTGTCTCACTGACTTATCTCTTTGTGACAATGGGGTGTCTGCGTAATGGGATCCCCCATTACAATAGTGTTATTAGTTTTTTGGTTTTTCAAGTTTACTAAGATTTGTCTTATATAGTTGGGTGTTGCCATATTTGGTGCATACATATTTATTTACTGTTGTAATTTTCTCCAAATAAGTATTTAGTGACCTTCTTTATCCCTTTTAATCATCCTTGTTTTGAAGTTCACATTGTCTGCCAACAGAAAGCTATCTCTGCCTTTTTCTGGGTTCCTGTTGCAAAGAGAAATTTTTTCCATCCTTTGACTTTCAGGCTCTGAATTCCTTTTGAGTTAAATGTGTTTCTTATATATAACATATTTTTAAATTTTGCTTCTTGGTCACTCTTCCAGTCTGCTTCTTTTGACTGGTGAATTGAGGCCATTTACATTAATAGTTATGAATGATATGTGTTGGCTTATCTTTGTCATGTTATATACCAGATGTTGATTTCCTGCATTTTTTCTCTTTTTAATTGCTTGCTCTGCTTGATGGTTCCTTTCTATTGTTGCTCTTGAAAGTTTGATCATTTTAATCTTTTTCTGGAATATCATTTAGTACTCTTTCTAGGGTTGGTTTGGTGCTTGTGACATTCTTCAGTTGTTCTTTCTCCTTTAAATATTTAATTTCTCCATTAATTTTGAAGGATAGTTTTGCAGGATACATCAAATATGGGTTGGAAGTTGTTTTGTTTTAGGACCTAGAATATTTCATTCCAAACTCTTCTTGACTTGAAGGCTTGTGTTGAATAATGTGCTGTAATTCTGCTGGACTTTCCTTCATAGGTGATCTGTTTTTTTTTTCTTTAATGGCTTTTAATATTCTGTTCTCTTGCTGGATTTCTGCGATTTTAATTATTATATCTGGATGTAGTTTTATTTTGGTTATGGCTAGTTGGAGTTCTATACAGTTCACTTCTCTGTATGTCAGATTCTGCTTCCAAGCTTGGGAAATTTTCTCCTGTTACTTGTGAAGATATTCTTTTTAAGTCATTTGTGTTGTCTCCTGCTGTTTCATTGACACCTATTAGTCTTACATTGTTTTCCTTTGTATCATCCTGCAGCTGTTCAGTTGACATTTCCTGGTTCCTTGTTATTTTTAAGAGATCCTTCCTTTCGCAATCGTTAGCGTCAGTGCTGTATTCAACATCTGAAGTCTATCTTCAGCTTCATTCATGCTGTTTTTCCAGCTTTTGTTGGAGGTTTGATTTCCTGGACATCTCTTTGAATCTGTTTCGTGCATTGTAGGTCTTTCATCTTTTGTTCATTAGCATTTCCATCATGTTTCTATGTTCTTCTGCTTTTTATATATGTCTTCTTTAGACATGCTAAGCAATTCTTTCACTGTTGTTTCATTTTTTACCTGTTATTTATTTTTGACCTGATTTTTTCTATGGCCTGATGGAGTTGCTTTCTCCTTCCGTTGTAATCACTTCAGAGATTTCAGGTGTGTGAGTTCTAAGTTCTCCTACGTCACTGTCTCCCGCACTTGTTCTGGGTGGGGTGGAGTTCTGACACTGCAGTTGGCTTCTTGTTCTTTTCATTTTTGATGCCAGAGGAAGAGAATCAAGACTTATCCTTTCCAGGCATCTCACTGAATGACGCTAATGTCTCTAGTTTTCCTGAGGGTCAGACTTGCCCCTTGAGGGTGCAGAAGACAGGCTGCATGGTCTAGGGTCCCCAGCCAATTGGTGGAGTATACTCAGTTTTCCCAGGGCAGAAATGCAAATGGTGATGGTGGGAACATGGGTTCCATCTCTGGGATCCCCAGGCAGCTAATGTGGCCTACAGGGCTCAGATGCAAACCACAGTGGGGGCCAATATTTTCATATATAGAAAAAATCTTATGATTACAAGATGAACATTGAAATGAATCAAAATTGTACAATAGATAGACTAACAACGTGAACATGGACAAATAAAAAGCTCTGATGTCAAAGGTGGGCTAGAAATTCTGACTGATACTTAGTCATTTAATTCTGAAAGGTACGTATGTCTGCACCATATTGGAGCTGTGAAAACAAAACAGTAAGGTCCAGCACACAACAAATGTAGTCAGACTTCAAACAAAAATTACATGACACCAGCTGAATCTCTATTTGTATCTATATCATTCACTGTTTTAGAAAGTTTAAGTATGAGCAATAATGCATCTGAAATTAAACTCAGTGAATACATTAAATCATCACACCGTTTCATAAAATTTAGCTTAATTTTATTTCTAATATTTTGCTAATCATAAAATGGTTTTTTTCTTCACTCTATGGTGACATTATTTTAACATGTTTACTTCTTTTGTCTTGCTGCTAATAGGAACTTTGTTCCTGCAACATTGCTCTACTCAGTTCTGATTGGAAATGTTTTAGAAAACACTCCATAACTAGGAAATATATTAGGTCAGTGTGCTTATAGATTTTTTTTCCCACTTGAGTAATTTTGCAGTAGTTGGCACATTGCAAAAGCAGGCTTTAGGGATGGATGGTCAGATACTAAAGTATAAAAGAAACATAATAAGGATAGAAAAATTAGCTAAGGAGACAAAATAACCTGCCACAAATATTTAGGCTATATTTCAAATATAAGACTTTACTACAGAAGTAAAGCTTTTTGTGCAATAGAGAATTTTGATGATAAATTTTAAATTTTATTTATTAAGATTGTCCACAAGATGTTCTATTTAACAAGCCTCTTAAAAACAATCTTTATGGTTAGTATTTTAACAAAATTTATTTCCCGTACCTTTATACCCGCAGTTGTATAAAACAATCCTTACAAGTTACTATTTTTAATGAGTTTTTCACACATAACCTTTCAAGTAGTATTTTTGAAAACATAGAAACATGTTGTACTTTGATTTTTTTCATTTAAAACTTTTAAAAACTGCAGCAACTATAGTGTGTGCTTCCATTTTTAAGAATACTGATAGAGCGGTGGGAGGAGAGGCAGTGGCCAAGCAACGTAGTTCTGAGAGGGTCCGGTGCTCCTGGGCCCGCAGCTCGCGGCCAAGATGCCCAAGCGCAAGGTCAGCTCGGCCAAAGGGGCAGTGAAGAAGGAGCCTTAAGGAGATCAGCGGGATTGTAGACTAAACCTGCTCCTGTAAGGGTGGAAATGAAGCCAAAACAGGCAGCGGGAAAGGATAAATCTTCAGACAAAAATGTGCAGGCAAAAGGCAAAAGGGGAGCCGAGAGAAAACAGGTGCAATCAAGAAACCAGGGAAGATTTACCTACGGAAAATGGAGACAGTAAAAGGAGGATAGCGCAGCCTCTGACAAAGCAGAAGAGAAAGAAGCCAGGTCTGAGTAATCGCACACCGCGGCTTAGCAGTGCTCCCTGTCTCCCTTCTTGTACAATCCAGAGGAATATTTTTATCAACTATTTTGTAAATGTAAATTTCTGAGTAGCTCCAGAAGCATTTGTAAAAAGAAGGGAATCTTACATCTTTGCATTTTTTTAAGTGTAAATGATTTTTTTTAGAGGTGAAATCAGTTGCTGGTTGTTTATTTTTTGGTACAACCTGAAAATAGTGGGATACTGAATTATGGCAGGCTTTGACTGTCTCGGGTGTCATATCCATAGGTGGGGTTAGTTTTATATCCTGCAACAGAAAGTATGCTCAATGGCAATTTGCAGTCACAGTCATGCGTTTAATATATCTTGGAAATTTTAAATGACTTCTATTCTCATGTTGTTTTCAGTAGTATTGTTTCCTAAAGAAAACTACTTCCTGACTGTTGCCAGGTCAGAATCATGTGCACTTTGTACCATCTTTGGTCGTGGTAATCCGGTTTGCCTATTTTTATAAATGTACTGTGAAAGATAAAAAATTTGAGTATGTGGTGTACATCATATGAAATTGTGAATTAGTGGGACTTAAATAGCACTTCGTCAGCATTTAAGGATGCTGATACCAATCCTCTTATGGGAAATTTGCCTCCAGATTTGAAGCTGGAAAATCACTGGAATAACTGAAAAAGAAACAACACATGGCATTTTAGATTTTTGGTATGTGTGTTAAAAATTGTGTACAAAGTAAAATGTTTGTACCTATCCTCAACACAACCAATAAAATCTCAAATATGGAAAAAAAAAGAATATTGATAGAAAAATATAGCTTATTAAAATTTAGATATGGGCTGGGGATATAGATCAGTGGAATAAGTGCTTGCTTAGCAAGCGCAGGGTCCTGAGTTCGATCTCCAGTACCGCAAAAAAAAAAAAAAAAATTAGATATATTTCCACTTTAACTTCTGCTAAAATTTCCCCATAAATTTTCACTTACTTTAAAAATTTTTGATATTTAATACTCAACTGAGAGCTAGTTGAATTTTATGTTTTTCTTATTTATGTCTTTTTAAATTTAGGATTTAAATCTTTGAGAGCAGAAGCTCTATGTAAGGTACTGGAAATTATAAAATAAGGAAACTAGAATGTCTGCTCTCCTTCATTTACGTTCTAGGTATGATAGTACAGATGTAAACTGTATTAATTAGAAAACTATTAAACCAGGTGTGGTGGTGCAGGCCTGTAATCCTAGCACTCAGAAGGCTGAGGCAGGAGGATTGCTGCACGTTTGAAGCCAGCTTGGGTACACAGTGAGTTCAGAGGCAGCATGAACTGTACATCCAGATCCTGTCTCAAAATCCATAGAAAAACAAAACAAAACCTATTAAACTGCAATAGGAGTTTATACATTATGGACAACAATATGGACTGCAATATAATTATATAATTATATGATATCTGAGAATATTAAACTTTTAAACATCCAAAGTATGCCTGGAAAAGGCAAAAGCTTTGCTTAAATGCTAATGTTGAACAGGAACTTAGGAATACTTATAGTTTGAGTAAGAATTTCAATTCTGGCCATAGTGAAGCAAGTTTTATAAAAAAAATTCTCACCAAGAATAACTATGAAAAGTTGTTTGGGGGAGGGAAACTAGACACTAAAATCAAAGCCAAAATAAGCAAAATGACAACTCAAGCATTCTTTTGGAAATATCAGAGATATACCAACACAGACAGAACATATAATCTAGGATCTCAAAGAAATGTGAAAATGTCCTGAGGTGGATTATCCTTTAGTGTCATCTTCTCCAAAATGTTGCTCACTGACTTACAAATGGCATGGTACCTCAGTATTAAGAATACAAAGCTACTTGAAGCTAAGGAATATAAGGAAGAAACATTGAATTTCAAGGTTCTTCAAGAAGAATGGAACTGTAGATGATTTTAGAAAGGAATATTGACATGTAATTCTGAAGGAACTAGACAAGATCCTAGCATCCCAGCATCTCCATCTAAAAGCAGATTAAAAATTAGGCAATCTTGCCTTCATCTAACTCTAGTACAATTCATATTAAATTATCTAAGGATAAGTTGTCATCATATAGAACACTTATAATTCCTAAGCTAAATTTATTGTATTTAATCAAAAGTTATCAAGAAAAATTGACCAAGAAGAAACAGAAATATAGGTTATTCAGACTTAAAGGCATCAAATACTGTGCTTAAATTAATAGTACTTAATATATTAAAGAAAACAGCTGAGAAAATAGAGAAATTTACCAAGGAGAGTTATATATTTCATAGAGAACTGTAATGAAATTTAAATTAGAAATTCACATAATATAAAATTGTCATAAAGATTACTGCAGATAGATTCAATATTAAATTAAAATAGTTGAGTTTTAGTGACCTGAAAGACATAAAAAAATACTGTTCAAACCATAAAATACAACTAGGTGCAAAAACTGGAAAACGAGAATTTAACAAAAAATTGACAAAAATGCATCAAAAATGTATATTTTACCAACTTGAACAAGAAAGAAAATTAAATAGACATTTAACCAGCTGGATATGAGTGCTTTCGGGTGTCATAAATTTAGATTTTCTGAGCAAAGAAAATTAGAGTTTAGGATAATGAGCAAACCTTAAAAGTGAAATAATGACAGAACAGACATGAAAGGTCCAGAGAGATTTAACTGCCTAAGGGGATGGGCATTTCAAAACAAGACACCACATGTAATGGTATCACATACAATGAGGTTGTACCATAAATAAACACTCAAAACCTGCTGACAAATGTGTAAATCAGTATAACTCACTGGAAAATCGTTTTGGCATCATTTCATAAAATTGAGCATAGATAAAGATCATCATGCTTGATACATTTCCAATAAAGATTCAAGAAAGCATAAGGAAATGCGTGGTACAAGATTAAATTTAATGTCCAAAGTACTCTAACCCCTAAAATTTATTACACTGTAAAATCTGTGCATGCTCAACAAAATATCAAAACATATAGAGTAAGAGCTATAATTAACCTTATCCTTGGTAAATTATTTACTCATAATCATTCTCAAGTGGAAAGAACATATATGTCCATAAAAAATTGTACAAATACTAGCATAGTCATACAGTGAAAAAATATAGCTATGAATGTTATGATCTACTCAACAGGATTATGTGATTGTGTTTCAGAATCATTAAGTTGATAAAAGTAGGTCAGAAAAATGGTGAATATTATATAATTTTAACTGCATGCATTTTATATTTTGTCAAACACTGTGATCTGTGATGAATGAAGTCAAAATGAGGGTTTGGTAAATTAGTCACAGGGAACATAAGACCATTGGTAATCTATTTATTAAATTTATCATGCTGACTTCATTATCTTGTAACATCCTATAAACATAATTTTATTTTATTTATGTTAACTATATTTAAAAAAAGTTTTTTGATGTAAACAAAATTTTATATATCAAAACTTTAAACATACATCAAAATTAATATAATGAATTGTTAGGTTCTTCTTATTGTATCTCATTTTCTTAGAAGACACATTAAGATTCTTTCAACTTTCTCAACTTGAATAGACTTTAGCATATAAAGTTGTCTTCATAAATTTCCTTGTCTCCGGGACACAATATTCAACACCTAAAATTTAAAGGAAAGACTTATTTTGACTGGAGAGTTTTAGAAGATTCTTTGCATAACCCATTGGCTCCAAGGAAGGTCCAGTATGGCTGTGGGACATAGAAGAGCAAAGCTTCTTGTGTCGTGGCAGCTGGTAAACAGAGTAGGAAGGGAGGAACTAGCAAGGAGATGTATCCTTCCAGGTCATGCCCCTAGAGACCTACCTTTTCTGCCGACACCCTACCTCCTAATAGCAGCTTAATACAATTTTAAGTGTCGTGGCTCCCTGATCCATTCACCTTGACACATATGGGAGTTTTAAGAGACATTTTAAGTATAAACTATAACAAAAGTATTAAATATTAAAATTATTATATGCCAGAAATAAAGTGCCAACTTGAGTTCAGCTTTCCACACATGGAGATCAAGAAGAGTTTATCTAACGTCTAGATCCAGAGAAAGATTCAGAATGGAAAGTAATTTTTTGGATTGCATGCTCAATTTTTACTTCATCCTTAAGGTATTTGTCTTAATTATTTTTCTCACTGCCGAGACAAAATATCCAACACCCAAAATTAAAGAAGAAAAGGTTTATTTCGGTTTGCAGTTTGTAGAGTTTCAGTCCATAGTTTTCTGGCTCCAAGGCCGGGTGTCATGGCAGAGGGATATAGCAGAGGAGAAACGGTCCGTGGCAAAGAAGGCAGGAAGCAGTTAACCAGTAGCAAGCAACAAGAGGCAAGCACACCTCTTTCTGCCCCTTACAGTCTATTGAGGCTGTCTGCCATTAGGTTAGTAGTACACACACTGGAGCATCATTAACCCTAGCATCACACCATGAGCCAATCCAGCATCACAGCCTTAATTGAACTATTACACACTCTAGAACCAGCCATCTCTGAAAAGTTCCACCCAGGACTGAATGAAGCTTTAGGGGAACATCTTTATATAAGCCTTAACTGTGTTCCCTCAATTGATTTTCTGGCATAGTCTCTTCTTCAGAATAATTCACAGAAAAGTTATATTTCTTGATAGCATGTCAAGCTCTAATGTCAAATGATGAATGTCTTAGCCATCTGGATTACAAAAACAAAAATGTCCTAGAGTAGATGGCTTAAACTCTTAGTTTTTATAGTTTTAGAATTTGAGGGGTCCAAGAATAAGATGCTTATAGCTCAGTGTCTGGTGAAAGTTTTCTTCTTGGTTCATAAGACAGGCAATTCTGTGTTTTCATATGCAGAATGGGCTCCAGAGTTTCCAGGGCCTCTTTTGTAAGGAAATGACCCCAATGCTCTACCCTGATGACCTTACCACCTGCCCAAGAGCCCCTCTCCAATATCAGCACAATAGGGATTAGGTTTCAACATGTGGAGTTTTGGTAGGGCACCAACTTTGAGCAGATAACAATGGAATTCAAGGGTTATAACTGGACTACTTGAATGAGTTTTATAAACATGATAGATATATTTCTTATATTAAATTAATTGACCTGCCAAAAACATCTATGTTAATAGATGTAGAGCCAGAATTCTAACTCAGTCAGTACAACTTGCAGGCCTGTGAAGTTTCATAAAATTTTATTGTGCTGCCTTTCAACCTGATTGTTATTATGAAACCTGTCTTCTGAATGTGAAGATCTCATTTAAGGGCTGTCATGCTACTGTGATTATGACATGTTACAGATCTTGTTTAGTCTGTGTTAAAGTGTATAAATAAAAATAACTGTTACTTCTGCAGAACATGATATGTAAAAAAGATGTGTTATGTAAGCAGATGCGGTGCTACATGCTGTAATCCCAGCACTCTGGGAGGTTTAGGAGGAGGATCACAAGTCCCCTGTGAGCAACATAGCAATTTAATGAGACTCTGTTTAAAAAAAAAAAAGTTATTGAAGTGTAACTGAGTGTAAATTTCCTAGGATCAGTCCACAAGCATACACACAGAAACACAGACAAATAAAAATACTTTTTAAAAGGAAAAAGAAAGAAGAAAGTGAGAAGTAGATGTGTCATATAGTATTGAAGGAAAACATGAGTGAAAATCATTTAAAAACCACCCTCCCTGTCACATAAAAATTACAGGAAAAGAAAAAAGAATTACAGGTACTTTTCTTAAGAAACATATGCACATTAAATTAGCATCTCTAAATCACATAAAAGAGAATGAACAACATAGACACCGCTTGAGGTACTTTATATAGTCAGTTTGATATGAATTTCTTTGTAAATTCATTACAGAGTAACGCATTTCAACAAGAACAAGGTTGTTATTAGTTTTCATGAAGATAAGCTATAATTTATAATCAAATTTTATTAGCAAATTACTACCTTGACTTGGAAAAAGAAAGATCAAGAATCTTGTCTTGCTTGGCACCTTTTGCATGTCTGTAATCCCAGCACTCAGAAGGCTGAAGCAGGGGAGGATCACTGCAAATTTGAGCCCAGCCTGGGCTACAAAGTTAGTTCAAGACCAGGCTGAACTGCAGAGTATGACCCTGTCTCAAAAAGACAAAAAAAATCTGGCTTTGAGAATATATAAAAAGGTGAGAACACAAATTCTTGCTGGAGGATCCTTATTGGACCTTGGCCAATGATGTTCTCTTTGCCAAACTTCACCCATCTTTAAGCTCCTCCACCTAGATCCTCACATGGTATCTTGGGAATTTTGTGATTATGCTAAAGATCTGAAAACAGGGCAAGTGACCCTAAGTGACTACTGTTTAGGTGTTTCCTTTATGCAGTGAAAAAGGGCATGTGGCTTCTTTTGCCAATATTCAGTCTCTGAGTCTGTACAATTTTTATCTTAATGTGAAATTTAAAAATAGTATTAATCAGTCTGTGGGTGGGCCTAGTGAAGGAGATATTTTCAAACGTGGCAAACTATAAATCTCATAGGAAGTGTGAGGACCTAGCAAGTATGGAAAGCAGTATCTTCAGATTGTTTTCCAATGAGGAAACAACTGAGTGAGATGAGAAGCAAAGGGAGAATGAGTGGAACTCTTCCGGGCTTCCAAGTGAGAGAACCTAGTGCAGCAGAAGCATCTTTTTAAAATCTAAATATTAAGAGTTATACTGTATCTTCCCAAAAGAAATTTTGAACTTCTACTTCCAGCACTCATACGTGTGAATCTATTTGGAAATAGACACTTTGCAAGTGCAATGAAGTTGAAATAAATTTATACTCAGTTAGGATGGTCCTTCATCTACTTTGATTGATATCTTTTTCAGAAGTAGTGCCATAGACACATAGAAGAAAAATGGTCACTATGGTGACAGAGGCATAAATAAAAGTAGTGCAGCCACTTGCTGTATGGACTGATAACCATCACCAAAATCTAAAACGCTGTAGGGAGAGGTTCAGAGAGAGCAAGATCATGGTGAAATCATGGGCTTCCATCCTGCAGAGTGGGGAGATGCGTTTCCATTGCACCAGCCACCTAGTTGGGGCTGTTTTATGGCACCCCTCTTCTAGCTAGCATAGGCTGTCAGAGGATGAAGACATCATAGAAGGAGGAAGCCATAAAGATGTGACGCATGCAGCACACTTTAAATGTTGTCATTAATTAAAAATGGGGAAAAAGTGTGTAGCAATAGCTGGCCATAACGTCTTAAGGCTGCTCAGAGTATGGAGACTCAAACAAATGTATGAAAGAGAGGAATTAAATATAATCCAGAAGAGAGATAATTTCTTCCACTGATTAAGTATTATAACTATTTTCAGGCTATTAAATAAAAACTAGAAATTAATATTATATTCATTTCATTATATCACTTAGAGTTTGCTTAATATATACATGCTTTAGATACTTTTATGATAAGAAGCAACTTAGTCTCTTTCCAGTATTAGAGTTTAGTCACTATCGAGGAGAAAAAATACACTATAGGTACAACATAATATTTTAAGTAGTAAAATTTTTCCAAATATTTAAGAAATATGTCTGCACAGATTACATAGCCAACTTGTTTATTGCTAAGACTGTACAGCCCACAATATGGATCGACGGAGTAAATAGCAGATTGTAGAGAATCTTTCTTGGACTTGTTAATTTTGTTTGCATTCGAACATTCCATACTACACCAAAGATTAGTTCTGATTCTAGGAAAATGAAGCCCAGACTCATACATGAAAAATGTATAAACATAACCCGTAAAATTCAGTGGACTGAATAGAGTTTTGTCTTGTTTTCTACACATGGTAAAAATAGAGTTTAGTAAATACAGGAATTTTAAGAAATCTGCACATCTTTAAAATGTCACATTTTTCTGCTGAAATATGTCATTTACTTATTAAAAATGGAATTACTGATATACATATCACTGGAGTTAGTTCTACCTCACTTAAAATAGGTTGTGAGTCAGTGTGGCTACTAATATATTATCAAATATCTTTTACAAAAGCAAATTAAGACATGTTTCTCTTCTTCCTTTATAATGTATATTTTATATGTAGGAATTGAGGAATTTCTTAAGAAGCTATGTAATAGATCCAAATGTACATGTAAATCCCATATAATTATTTTAAATTTCAAATAAAATATGATAAAACTGTTTAAAGAAAAATAGGGTAATTTTATTTGATTTTCAATATGAATTTTTACCATCATATGCTGTTTTAAATTTGAAGAGAAATATCTTAAGTTAAAATGTTCCAAAAATTCAGTGCATAAATACTCAACATATTGTTGTCTTTTAATAATAGTTATTACTGAGATAATTGAAAAAATTTGCCAGATAGATATAAATATAAATTTATCTAAAATAGATATATATATAGAATATGAATATAAAATATATATATGGAGTTATAATTCACCTTATCATAAATATAAAATCTTCTAAAACACTGCTATTAAAAACCTGTACTCACTAAGCATAAGTAATATATGCAAGTAGATTAATAAGTTAATTTTTACCAATAATTTTGATATAGTCACATGGTTAGTTGAGAATTGTGCTTGTCAGTTTTAAAGTTAAACTGGGCATATCAAAATATGTGAAACTTAAAAATTGATGATTTGTCTATTTTTTATTTCCTTACTCCATTTAACTCAGAAGCAAAATCACAATCAAAGAGCTATTGAGCAATATTCTAGGTGTCTGAACACTGAAAACTATAAAGGATATACCTAGTTACTGTTGAAATGAAATGTGGAGTGGCCCATTAGGCACAAGTGAGTAACTTATCCATCTGAGGCATGCATGGTAAATGATTACTGCATCACTTCATATGTTGAACTTGAGCACACTCATGAGAATGTATGCACTGTATGATGGCATGCTAACTTTTCTATTATTCCCAAAGGCTGTTCTTCTG
The DNA here is from genome assembly GCA_004027595.1 of Dinomys branickii. NCBI lineage: Eukaryota > Metazoa > Chordata > Mammalia > Rodentia > Dinomyidae > Dinomys > Dinomys branickii. The sequence continues at coordinate 286,643 of PVLD010000122.1, read as the reverse complement.
TAACTCCATCTTAAATTACCTGTCATGCTAAAATAGCGTAGACTATAAATAATTCTAACCAACCGATTACACCTATTGAAAGATAATTCAAATGATTTGATCTATTACATGAGGTCACAAAGAACCTATATAACAAGTAGATAATGGAGAATTTAATTTTTAAGTAAGGGGAGAAAATATAAGAAAATTATTTTTATTTGCAAGAGTTGAAATCTTCTAACTTCAGTACTCTACTGAATCGGTAAGTAGAACTCACACCAGAATATATACATTAGATTATAAAATCAGGTTTTACACAAAAGCAATGAGATAAGCAGTCCTATTCATGCATGAGTTATAACTTGATAATAAAAGTGTGTGATTCAATCATATCCTTTATAAATTCTTCCAGTTCTAAATATTTTTTATTTTATTTTCCATTCCTAATACCATTAATAATACTGTCTGCTAGATAAAAATATTTCATAATAATACTGAATAATTTATACTACTATAAAATTAAATATTGAAATTAAATGATAGATAATAAAATGTGACTACTAAATAAATACTAAATTAATATTTTATATTGACGTTTATATTGATATTCACTGCAATCAAAACTACATCTGATCCAAATAGGAAAAAATATGATTTTAATTGATATATAACTAGAAATGAAGGCCTTCTGGGTCTTCTAATTCCTCTTTGAAAAAACTATTAGGATACAAATTAGTCATAAACAGAGTAGGTAGACAATAACTATGTTTAAAACTATTATTATTTTGTCTGAAACCTTGTAAAATTTTTCCCCATTCTGTGAGTTGTCTCTTTATTCTGTTGGTGGTTTATTTTACAATGCAAAAATGCTTCTTAATTTTATGTGACTCCATTTGTTGATTCTTTGTAATCTTTCCAATTTAATCAGTTGTTTATCAAGTATTTGTCTACATTTATTGCTTCAAGAATTTTACCTATGATATCTTCCAGCAAGTTAAGCGTTTCTGTTTTTGTTCAGATATTTGATTTACTTTAATTTTAGTTTAGTACATGATGAGAAATATGGATCTAGGATTATTGACATGTGGAAAGTCAGTTTTCCAGCACCATTTATTCAAGAGGGTTTCTTCCAGTGAAGGTTTTGTCTCTTTTGTCAAAGATAAGGTAGCTGAATGTGCTTGGAATTGCTTCTGCATCTTCTACTTGGTTCCATTACCATATTGTTTTTATCACTGTATCTTTGTAGTGTAACTTCAAGTTGAGGACTATGATCTCCTATGCCTTGTTGACTAGAATTTCTTTAGCTATTCCATTTTTTTTTTCTGGTTCCATATGGATTTTAGGGCTGTTTTCTCTAGGTCATTGAGGTGTTCTCTAAACATTTTTATGAACATTGCATTAAACCTATATAACAGATGGAATTATAGCCATTTTCGCTATATTTATTCTGCTTATCAAGAACATGGGTTATTACCCCATTTTGGACTCCTCTTTCATCTTCTTGTACAAGTACTGTAATTTTCAGTGCTTTCTTTTCAGACTGATCCTGAAGTCTTTTGTTTTTCTTAATGTTATTATGAAAAGTATTGTCTCCTTAAACTCTCTCTCCCAGTGGGTTTGTTCTCTAGGTATAGGAATACTATGGATATATAAAATATTAAAAAATTAAATGTCCCACATTCAAAGACCAAATCCAATTATGGACATCCAAAATGAATAGGTGCTTCTCAGATGAAGAAGTACAAACAGCAAACAAATGTATGAAAACATGTTCAACATCATTGCTCAGTCTAGAAATGCAAATTAAAACAACACCCAATATTGAAATTTCATCTTACTCCAGAAAAAATATTGTTATTATCAAGAAATCAATAAATGCCAGCAAAGCTGTGGGGTAAAACGAACCCTTTCCCATTATGGGTGAAAGTGTATGATGGTACAACCAATATGGAAATCAGTGTAGAGATTCCTCAAAATTAAAACTAGAAGTTCCATTTGCCCCAGCTGTTCCCCTTTAGGCATTTTTTAGAAAGAGTTAAAATCATCATACCATGGTGCTATAGGCATACGCATGTTTATTGCATCACAGTGTATGATAGCTAAATCGTAAAAATATCCATATGCCCGTCAATGATGAAAGGGTAAAGAAAGGGTGGTACTTATATATATTGGAGTAATATTCTGCCATATAGAAAGATAAACCTGAGTCATTTGTAGGTAAATGGATACAGTTCAAGATGACAATTTTAAGTGAAATAAATCAGGCAAATGAGTTTAAATATTGTATTATTATACAATTATAAGGAGCAAAATGAAGCACAGACATTGGGAAGAAGGAAGAACATGTGCAAGTGGGAATGAGAACAAGGGAAGGCAGAGTGGGAAGGGAAGAGAGGGGAGAACAAAGAGTGCCAGTACCACGCTTATTTTATCACAGTAGCTTTGTAGTATAATTTCAAGTCAGAGATTGTGATTCCTGCTGTCTTGATTTTGTTGGCCAGGATTGGCTTTGTTATTCTAGAATTCTTCAGTTTCCAAATGAATTTTAGGAAAAATTTCTCTAGATCTATGAGGTGTGTTAATGGTATTTTGATCAGGATTGCATTAAATATGTGTAAGAGTTTTGGGGGTATGGCCATTTTCAAAATTTTGATTCTTCCCATCCATGAGCAAGAAATACTTTTCCATTTTCTGAAATTCTCTTCAATTTCTTTTTTCAGAGTATTGTAATTTTCAGTACAGACCTGAGGATCAGTGGAACAGACTAGAAGATGCAGACAACACTACAGACACACTCAGCCACATTATCTTTGACAAAGGGGACAAACATGTTCACTGGAAGAAATGTACCCTCTTTAATAAATAGTGCTGGGAAAACTGGCTTTCTGTATATCAAAACCTAAAGCTAGACCCGTTTCTGTCACCATGCACTAAACCAACATCAAAGTGGATGGAAGATGTAAATATTAAAATAGAAACATTAAATCTATTGGAAGAGAAAGTAAGTAGAAATCTTAAAGTTGTAGAGGGAGGCAGAGAGTTCAAGAATGGAATCCAAACTGTATGGGAAATACTTCGAAGAATCAACAACTAGGATACCATCTTATTAAAAAGTTTTTGCACATCAAAAGAAATAACCAATAGAGTGAAAAGAAAACCCATAAACTGGGAAAAAAGTTCAGCCAACTGTCACTGAGACACGTGATTTCCACCTAGAATATATAAAGAATTTTTTAAAAATCAGGCCCCCAACATTCAAAGACTATATTATTTACTTTTTTCTCATTGCTGGACAAAATACGCAACAACCAAAATTAAAGAAGGAAAGGTGTACTTATCTCACACTTTGTGGAAATTTTGTCAACAATCAGATGGCTCTAAGGCAGAGTTGCATGTCATAGGTGCAACAGTCCAAGGAGGCAGAAGACAGCAAAGCAACAAGAGTAACAGGAAGAAAGCAAGCCTGATTTCCTCCTCCCTTACCTTGTATGCTGTCTAGCTGCTCACGCCCACACTATCTCTGTGCCTAAGTCTTCCACAAGCTAAAGATATTTACAAAGTAAGGACCTATGGATCACTCGGTTAAACTTTTAAACTTCTCAAGTTGACAAAATGTACAATATCCTAGAGTGGTAAGGGCATGTCTTTATCACTCCAGGATATAGAACTGCTGAGTTACTTAGTTAAGCTTCTCGACCTCTCCAGTTTAAATAATGTATCAACCATAAAAGTCCACCCCTTGTCAAGTTGGCATCCAGGCACATTTCTTTAAATCAGTTTCCAGATTAAAAAAAGACTTTATTCTTATCATTTCTCAACTTGAACATTATAGCAAATGTTTGACAATTCTTAAGAACCACTATTAAGTCTATCAACATTATATTGCATCAGAACCATAGCATTTCACCCTCCAAAGACTCATGTACATGCCTTTATGCAAACAGCATTTAGCCCATCTGCAAGAATTGCCAAAGACCTAACAGTTTTAGCACTGCCGAAAAGTCCGAGTCCCAAGTCTCCTCAGAAATGTAAGGCAAGCTTTTTATTTGTAAACCCATGTACAAATGAAACGTTAAACATTTTCAATATTCAATGCCACAAAATAAACATTTTCATTCCAAAAGTTAGGAATGAGAACATAAAGGAATGGGACCAAAGCAAGTCCAAAATCCAGCAGGGCAAACATAAAGTTATATAGTTCCATGCTCAAAATTTGAAGCAATTTGTGGCACATTGTGAGCTCCAGAGGGCTTGTGCGACTCCACCCCTATGGCATTTCTGGCAGTTATAGTTCCCCTGGTTTCCCTCTTAGATCTGCTTTGCTACCTCCTTGCAGCTTTCCTTAAATGATCCACATTCCTTGCTTTTCCAAACTTCTGGATTTTCCACTGTACTTACAGCTTCTCACTTATAGCTTCACACACTGCTCTCTCAGGTGTACACTGTCTGGCCTCCCAGGCCTTCTGAAATCAAGGTGCAAGCCTTCTTAACCTCAGAACTTTTGTTTTTTGCATGTGCATAAAACCAGCACCATGTGGATGATGACACAGTCTTGTGTCACCTGGAAAAGTAGCCAGGCTTTCTTCTCTCTTGGCTGTAGGGATCAAGTTCCTTGATTGCTGAGAACTCTGAAACTGATTCTGAGAAACAAATTCTCTATGCTGTCACCAATTTGGCACATGGTATGACTGCTGCTGCCATTCAGGAACACAATGCTGTGTCACTTTCTCCTCAGAGCAAAGTTTTTCATTTTTGTAGATTTGAGGCTGCAAGGGGCAGAGACATAGTGCTTCTTGTGATGCCCTCAGGCCACCTTTTATATTCTCCTGTTCTTGCAGTCTTCAATAGTCAAGATCTTATGAGCTCTATCTTTGCAGTCCACAGATTTACTGGAGCTTTTTTCCTTGCCAAACTCACAACATTTTAAATCATCCTGCTGGGCTCCCTGCTCTTGATTCTCAACATAAAGCTGGCTAAAAGCCCTCAGCAACAGCCATGCCATGACCTCAACATTAGACTGCTGGAAATTTCTTCTTCTAGATTAGTCTACCGCCCTTATTCTAAATCTTAGGTAACGTGTCTGGACAGGAGCAAACTGTGGATAAACTTTATGTCAAGTAATAACACACATTATCTGGAGTCCAACACTAATACAGCCCTTTCCAGTAGAAACCAAACCAGCCTGGCCTTTACCATCAGGATTTCTATCTTCTTCTGCTGTTCTGAGCTCTTACCAGAATCTCCCATACAGAACAGCCAAAGGTATTCCAGGACTTTTCTTTCAAGTGAAATCTCCAAACTTTTCCAAGCACTTCCCAGAAGCCATTTCAAGAGGTTCTTGAACCACTTGGTCAAGTATAATCATAGCAATGACCCCACTGCTGGTACCAAATTCTGTCTTAGTTACTTTTGTCTCTTGCTGTGACAAAATTCCTGACACCCATAATTAAGGAAGGAAAAGTTTATTTAGCTCACAATTTATGGTAGTTTTAGTCAATAATCAGCTGGCTCGAAGGCAGGGTGGCATGGCATGGGGGAAACAGGCCAAGGTGGCAGAAGACAGCAAAAGCAACAAGAGCAAAACGGGGAGCAAGCCTCTTTGCCTCCCTCACATTTTATGCTGGCTAGCTGCCCAGACCATCTCTGTGCCTTCCTCTTCCACAAACTGAGGATATTTACAAAATAAGGACCCTGGCCCTCTGATGAATCACTTAGTTAATCTTTTAAACTTCTCGAATTAACACAATGATTAACATGCTAGAGTGCTATGGACATGCCCTTTTCACCTCAGGATATAGAAGTGCTGAGTGACTCAGTTAAGCTTCTGGACTCCTTAAGCTGACACAATGTAGCAACCATAGCAAAGACCCAATCCAAAAATAGGCATCTGAAAGAATACACACTCCTTAGATGAAGAAATACAAATGTCAAATAAATATATGAAAAAATTTTCAGCATCATTTGTCATTTGAGAATGTAAATTAAAACCACACTGAGATTCCATCTCATCCCAGGAAGAACGGCTGTCATCAATAAATGAACAAATAACAATTGCTGGGGGTGCTGTGGGTAAAAAGAAACCCTTCTCCACTGTTAGTGACAGTGTAGACTGGTGCAACCACTGTGGAACTCAGTGTGGAGATTCTTCAAAACCTGGGATTAGAGGTCCCATTCAAGCCAGTTATTCCTCTTCTGTGTATTCTTCAAGAAGAAATGAAAACATTATGCCACAGCAATGTATGTTTACTCACTTTTGTAGCAGCACAATTTGTAATACCTAACTCTTGGAAATAACCCAAATGTCCATCAACTGAGGAATGGATAAAGAGATGTAGTATTTTTATACCATGGAACAGTACTCAGGTATAAAGATAGATAAACTTGAGGCTTTTATAGGTAAATAGATGCAATGAGAAATCATACTCACTAGTGAAATGAACCAGACTCACATGTGTAAACATCATATTGTCTGCCTAGTTTAAGAAACTGAAAGAGAAAATAAGATCTAAGAGGTAAAGTAGATATCTGGAAAGGAAGAGAAACTGCTCAAATGAAAGAACAATTGGGATGGGGGAAAGAGAAAAGAAGGAAGTAAAAAAAAGATATATATATATATATATATATATATATATATATATATATATACACACACACACACACACACACACACACACACAAGACAGCTAAGATAATTGTACTGCTAATTTCTATTAACTCATTGAAAGGAACAGATATGCTTATACTGTTCGATCAATTTTGCATGCCTGTATCTGGTAATACAAACAACTACTCTGAAGATAACAATAGGAGATATCATAGCTGTCTTTAATTTCCTACCATCTTGTTCTGAAATTCTGCATCACTTTTGCTGTGTTTTTCTCCCTTTAAAAATAAGCACAGAATGGAGGGGAAATAACAGAATCAAAACTACTCTAAACGTCTAAGGGAAGAAGGGCTGAAGGGAGTGGAGGGAAATGGAAAAAAAGAAAAATATATAATATATGAATAAAATTTCCTATAATGAATATAATCAGTATGTATGGCAAATATGTACTAATAAAAAGAAAAGTAAAAATATAAAACAACAAATAAATAATGACAGCAGTTGAAAGCCAAAAAAATATCAATTTCAGTTTTGAGAATTATCATTTTTCACACAATTTATTGCATGGAATGCAATTTATGAAAGGAGTAAAACTCAGGAAAATTTAATCTGTAGTAGAATTTATTTTTGGTGCATGTTGGGAATTGAAATTAATAGTTACAGTTGTCCGTGCAGACCAAAGTGAGATATTGAATGGACTTACATTAAATTCATACATATTTTGACATATTACTTTCCTTCATAAGCTTTTAACCACTATTTAAAATTATGTAGTACACACATTATTATTATATTTTCTATATCAAAATTACGCCCATATATATGTTCCATTATTATTACAATTGTAATTATTATTTACATTTGGATACAGTTATGATTACCTTTCACTGTAGCCATCCTGTGTGCAAATTTTATAAATACTCATTCCTAACTGCTATGTAAAGAGAAAAAACAGTAAGGAAACAAACACTTTACAAGGAAAATAAGAAAAGCTAAGGCAAGTAAGGGCGGTATATCACATAAAATGCTCGTTTATACCGCTAAGCAGTGCATTGTCTTGAGGTGAAAACTACAGAGCTGTTTTTAAACTTCTTTATAAGCACAGGAATCATTTCTAGAGGCATTAATTAGCTTATTTTTCACTCATCCAATGAAAGAATAAACATTTCTTGATTACTCCATGTAACAGAAGTAAAGCTCCTTCAGGGAAGGCGTCTTTATTTTTGTTTTCTGCTATGACCCTAGAACAGAGTTTGACTCACAGTACTCACAGGCACTTAATACATGGATGTCAAATAAATGAGTGTCATGTGGTGGAATGGAGAGTGAATAAATTATTTATATCTCAATAGTGGGCGTAACTAACAGATATTCAAAATTACAGTTATATATTTTTACAAAGGTTGAAGCCATCACTCAAACAATATTTTTCCATAATATTAAATAATATAATGGGGCTGGGGGTATGGCTCAGTGGAATAAGCGCCTGCCTGGCAAGTACAAGTTCCTGAGTTCAATCCCTGGTACTGACAATAAAAATAAAATAAAAATAATATAACCCAGATGCAAGATGCTAAGTGCCTATTTAGGTCAAGGAGATACAATTTTAAGAAGTGCCAGATTTTAAGTAAATGGTTTCTCATAAAAGAGACTCTAATCTGTATGCCAGACAGAGGAAGCCTGCCCTTTCCTGTCCTGCTTCAGCACTGCCAAAAGAATATGGACACATGAAGGAAAATAGAGGATGTATAAAAGAAAGGTGGCTGTAAAAGTTCCTAAGAGTGGACTTAAGAAGAATGGCTGTTTACCCTGAAAACGATGCTTTAGGTAAAGATCAATGGCCAGGAGTGATTCCATCTCTCGGGAAAATTCAGACAAACAGTTTATCCGGTGTGAGGTTTTGCGGGAATCAGATAGCGAATCAACCGTTGGATGAAAACGTATAATGTGAGAAAGGTAAAAATATTTAGTTTCTTCTATAAACAGATCATATAAGACATCAAATAAGTAGGTGTTTTATTTTTCTACAGAAGTATTAAGAAAAGTGATTACAAACTTTGAAAATTTATATAGGTTATCTTACAGACTGGAACCACAAGTAATTTTCTATTTTTAACCAAGGAATGTACAAAGCAAGGCCAGATATACTGTGGATTATAGTTCTTTCATCTTGAATCTTTTAAAATATGTTCACAATGAAGGTTTTAAAATATTTTTGCCTTACTTTGGAACTGAAGTGACTTATTTTGAAAAGTGTAACATTTTCTCATTCAAAAATATGTGTGAACTGCATATTATTTCTTCTGAGTATGAATGAAACACTTTCAAAACCAGGAATGGTCCTACTTTATCACTGTAAATCCTTTTAAAAATTATATAGTGTAATGTTAATTTTTTCTTCACTAATGAATTACCCTTAATCTGCCAGATTTACTTTCATGCTTATATTTTGCATATTCAACCATGAGTGTTATTTTTCTGATTTTCATATATGCTTGTAAGCCTTCTCAACTATTTAAAAATGAGCAGTGTCTAAAGGGTAATAATTAATCGTATGCACACAAGAAATGCCTAGCAATAAAATGGATCACTAACACACATACATTGTAATTTCTGCTTGCAATTCTAAAGATTCTTTTTAATTACTTAAATATAAGTTAGAATAAATAATAGTAATTAGGCAAAATATACTAATCATAAAAATTAAAACAACTTAATCCTTATGATGAGAAACTTTTAAGGTCTAGGAATGTTAATAGCAATATTCAAGTAACATTTTGGAGGACATATTGAGAAATTGTGCACTGGGTAGCATTTTGGGGAGAGAAGGAAATGCACCTCAAAAGTTCCTTTTTACATCAGCCTTAATGATTTTAATGCTAACTGAACCTTCCAAGAGAGCTCTACCTCAAACCCATAAATCAAACAAACATATACAAATCATCTAGATTCTTACTAAATGAAAAGAAGATGTGATATGATTTAAAAGATCAGGGTAGAGATGTGTAAGCAGGATTCTTATGATTAATCATCCAAAGTAAACTTTACTATTTAAGAGCTGTTGGACTATAAACAAGCTGAGATTTTTCCAACAACATGGATTAGATTTATATCGTGTCATAAATATTGACAGCATTGTGTTGGCAATGCATTCTGATTTCCCTTTCTTACTGTGAATCCTATAGAAACAAGGATTATGTAAACACACTCAGGATGAGTGCACCCAGGGGCTGAAATGATGGAACTAGTGACTCCATGACTGTTCAGCTGCTTTCATGCTGTTAAATATTCTGCACAGCAGTGGGGAACTGAGGAACAAAGGACCGTTCAGCCTCTTACTACAATTCTATTTTCCTCATGATTGGTACATATATTATGGTTAATACTGTTTAGTTTTTTTCCCATATTCTAAGAAGGACAAGGCAAGCATATCAAAGGTAAATGCATTTTGTTAGAATTCCAACTAAAATCTAAGCCAAAGGCAATAAGAATTAAATATATGCTCACCCTGAAGAATGGTGTACAAATTAATCTGTGTCATCAATACTAAAAGGTAGAAAATTAATCAAGCACAGTACTCCTAATGAGGATGTAAGATAGAAAAGTGAAAGGAATTCTTTAAATGAATCTTTAAAGTAAAAAATGGAGATTTCTTCCAACTAGGAGTCTGGCACTCTGCTTATAAGAACATTGACTAAGATGCAGTATTGCCGAAAGTGTGCTGTTTTGAATCATAAATTCCTTAAACCAGAACGACACGTTCACAGATGTTGCTGCACCTGTTAACAGAGAGACTTATGTCTACTTTCCTCTGGGAGAAGTGAGAAGTGAGGGCACTGGCTGGAACACTCAAGAAAAGAACGCTAGGAAGGAATACCGGCAGTTTCCACATTTGCTCAGGCGAAAATGAGTAAGGTCTTTCTTGGCTTTGACTGTACAAAGGCGGAGATCTTTGAAGTGAAAGTCCTCACTGCACAGTGAAGAGAAGAGACAGGTCAGAAGGCAGCGGAATACCAGTCCCCTCAGAGACAAGGTTGCCTTTGTTGTCACCTGTGGTGCATCTCTACACCCAGTATGACACCCATAAAAGAATCAGACTTTCTATACCTAGCATGATGAAATATGATGCCCACGATGATGAAATATGACACTAACTGGAAAGTTTCACATCTCTAAATAGTCTAATGCAATCAGTCTTAGTTTTATCAATTATTTTTACTGTACTTGTTAACATGATCCTTTTTTAAAAATCATGAGAAAAGATACTGGATTATATTTAAAGGAAATTGCAAGCACTCTAAGGTATGTTATTTTATTTATTTATTTATTTTTTTGGCGGTACTGGGGATTGAACTCAGGACCCTGCACTTGCTAGGCAGGTGCTTATTCCACTGAGCTATATCCCCAGCCCTCTAAGGTATTTTAAATTGATTAAGGACAACAGGTAAAATGCAGTGTAGGTATTAAAAAGATACCTAATAAGGTGGGGAGTCATGCATTTATTATTTTATGAAGGCTGAGTTTTATACTGAAGTATTTGAAAGGTTTCATGTGGGAGACCAATTATTTCCCAAGTTAAAACTTAAGACCAGGAGCGAAAGATTAAAGAGTGAAAATTTTGGCCACAACTGAAATATTCATTAAGGTAGAAGGCCTGCTAAAGGCATAACCTGTTGAACATTTTTTGCCATTGTTGGAGTTATCCAAGCCAAACTAATTATCATGGATAGAACTGAGAAAAATGTAATTAACTTGAGGACTTATTTAAAAGGTGACCTTATGTCTAGGTTTTCCAAGAAAGTTCTAGTTTTCATCTCTTACTTTAACAAAATTATTGACTATGTCTCAATATTTTCCAAAGGGTTCATGCGACACCATAGAAATACAACATACTTAAAGTGTCCTTTCCAAATATATGGCTGTGACGGGGCTGGGGATATAGCTCAGTGGAATAAGTGCCTGCCTAGCAAGCGCAGGGTCCTGAGTTCAATCCCCAGTACCACCACCAAAAAAAAAAAAAAAAAAAAATATATATATATATATATATATGGCTGTGAATGAGAATTTTGTAATATGACATTATTCCTATATTTGTTCTCAACTATTAATTTTTGCTATGAAATTATTTCATGAAGCACTTGAATTTATCTAAGACTATATATTTCCCGTGGCTGCACGACTTGAAAAATATGAATGCACCATGGGTGAGAATCCAGAGGCTTTCTCCCTCGAATGAGAGTGTCATTCATCTGTGGCCAGCTTTTCAGAGCAAAGCTGATGGCGGAGAGGAACAAACACCTGAACTTGACTGAGGTTACATCATGCCACGCACTCTGGGATGATCCTCTTCAAACAATCACTTTAAGAACACTGAATCGACCAATAATGAAAGAGTTGGTTTTATTGCATTTGTTTAATAACTTGTGTAACTTTCAGTGAGCTTCCCAGAAAATTGACAAAAGAGTTGAAACCCTAAGACAGCTGGGAAAAATCTGAGCTATGTTTCCATAGTCATCTGCATTGCAGCCATTTCTTGATTTAAAGTGCAAAAACTGTCCAACTCTAACTTAATCACATCGTCCTCTTTGCATTCTCCTACCTGTAAAGATTATAATAAGGAATGATATATGTCTGTTGTCAATGTCTACAGAAAAATAGTAGGCATTAAGGAGCAGAGTTATTAATATTCTGAAGTCCACTAATAAATTTAAAAAGTGATAATGAGTATTTCAGTGTAAGTAAGGCAATCATCTACCCTGTTTTATTGGAGACAGTCTTGGTTTACAGCAATTTTCTCAAAATTTTTAATTGCTTCTTTTTACTTACAAAAGGATACTCATTAGAATTAAAGTACTCAGAACATATTTCCACTTCTATGTACATAAAGAAACCAAATAAACTATTGTAAAATTGTGAGTGCAAAATATTAGTTTAACATTTTTTAAAAAGTTTGTTTAGTTTCACAGTATAAATCAATTGATTTTTTTCACAAGGCTGATTTTTTTTTCTCTAGTACAAAATCTATCTTTCCCAAATAGTTTTCCTGTCCCCTAAAGGAAAAATCCATGTCTAATCCTTTTTACTGTATTTTTAAGATATTAATATTTTCTAATAAATATAAATTGTAGGAATTAAGAATGATTCTAAATTCTGTTCGAAATTTTGAAATAAATCTGAGGGGGAAATCTCAGTTACAGATGAATTGATATTTACATGTCCATGAGAACTGATGCTTTATATGTGCATGGTCTCAAATTATACTGCATCAAAAAAAAATTATACTGCATCATACTTAATGATAATATGGCTGGAATTATCCTAGGATATCTTCACAAAGTTACATCTGAAGAAATTTATGTCTTTTATTTTTGTTTTTATTTTTTGGTACTTAGAATCGAACTCTGGACCTTACACTTGCCAGGCAGGGGCTGTGCCACTACAGCCCCAGTTCCAATTTGTCTTTTAAATAGACTTACTAACATTCACTTTTCAGATTCACCATTTTCTGAAAATATATTGTAATGAAATCTGCGGTGACTGATCTAAACTGAGAACGTTATTTAACGAAAAAGCTTTAAAGAGTAAGTCAATTAAAAATCAGGAAGATACAAAGCAATATAAAATGATTATTTTTTTAAAAAATATGGACTCTCCATACAATCTATGAGATTTTAAAAAGTTTAAACATTTCAGCAGAAACAAATACCACTATTTCAATATCTCCTGACTGCTAGAATTACTTAACAGGAAGGAAGTACTAATTAAGATTTGACTGCAGTGAAGCAATATTTACTGTAGTTGAACTGCATGAGTTTTAAAGCAGCTCAATCTAATTTCCTTGTTAAAGTGTTCACACAGAAACCCAGGCTTCTCTGATTTAATCAAAGCAGCTCTCTCCCCCTCCCTCCACAGTAGAGAAGAAACACACTGGTACTCTGTGACCTCAAGAGATTATTAATCTATAAAAATGTTCTTGCCCTCCCACAACCTCCCAGCCTATGACAATAATTATGATAGCTGCTGTGGAGCTGTGTTGCTGTTAAAAATGGCAATAATAATGATGGAATTAAATCCCCTTTCCTTATGTAAAAATGCAGCACTTATTTCCACGCTATTTGGAGAGGATCCATTCTTTTCCAGCAGTCATGGCTATGCATCATTCTTAAATGTATTGTAAATCTTATAATAATTAATAACTGCTAAGGCTTAGTTCCTTAAAAAATGAATTTATATGAATTATGAATCACTAGTAACTGAATTCATTTATTTTCTCCCCTCAGTTATAGGAAGAGGGAAAGGGAACGACTCTCAACTAAGTAAATAGCTTAAAGTCTCTGAAATGCTTGGACTTTTTTAGGTTGGCTTTAGTTTTCATTACATTAATTCCTTGAAACCGGTATTTGACTGCCATTTTCAAGAGGATATATTTTTATGTATAATTTTGTAGAGATGCCTTTTAACTTTGATGATTATTTCAGTCCATTTGAGAATAATTCTTGAAATATTAATCAGTATGCATAATACTATGTAAAATTGCCATCAACTTTTAAAATGATATTCACCTATTTTCTAGACCCAGGTCTCTACCTATCTAAATTGTTTGTGTATATGTGGAGGAATTAGTAATACATTACATTTTTGTTTTGATTATAGTTCCTCCAGAACAACCTCCTCCATATTATCACAGTGTGGAAGATGGGTGATATTTCCTTAGTACTTAGGGACAGCAGAGTATTTCATTAAGCGAGTAATCTATTTAATTATGAACATAACTAATTCCTTTTTATTTTTGGCTACAGAAAAGGGAACCTGAATTATGCCAGTTCTTGTACATTTTCTAACCTGTATTCTGTTGAATTTTTATTGCTATATCTTCCTTCTTCTATTCTATAATCCTCTGTATCTCATTTTCCACCTTTTCATGCAACATGAGGTCCTAAAAGGTTTAGTAGCTTGCCCCAAGTCGTAGCCAATAAGTTATAGAACAATCCTTGCCGTTATTGGCTCTCAACTTTTGAAAGTGCATTTGGACCCCATGAATAGAGTTTGTACTGAGTAACCAAGCTATAAGCTTTGACTCAGGAAATATCCTGGATTTAAAAAAAAAAGCAAAATTCCTGGAAAAAGTTAGTGTGCATTAGGAAGAATCTAGTATATAGCCTGGTTTATGCTGGGTTCAATTTTACATTGGAGAAAATTTTTTGTATGTGGCACCAGTAAATGGGACGCTTAATTCTAAAGAATTTTAACTACAGAAATACTATTTTAAGACCTGTGAGATTCATTTGTTATTCTCCATTCAAGTTTCTTTCACTATATTTTAACAAATAAGATATATGACTGAAGGTTTCAAATGTTGCTCATGAGTATTCCTAGATAATTTATGTTAAACTATGTAAATCATTAGGAACTATTACAAAATTTGAGGCATTTATGATAAATACAGAAAACAACAATGGAAAGAAGAATCCAGTGGTTAGCTGTGTCTCTCATATTTTAGTTCATCAGTTTGAAGGAATATATTGTATAGGTTAGGGGGTCATTCGTTTATGAAAGGTTGTGTTCTCATCTGCACAAAGAATGGAAGTATACATCTAGAAGTATGGGAGAGAAACTTACAGTGGTATATAGGGATGCTGTTTCAAACAACAGGTACTTAATAGATTTGCATAATAGATTCTTTAATAGATTATTAATAGATTTGCTAATAGATTTATTCACTTGTAAAATACAGAACTGATGGTCTCTTGTGTGAAAAACAGTCCTATTTTCTCCTTGCTTATCCTGTCATCTGACACATGTGAATTGGGTTTTCGAATATAGCAGTAATTAAAAAGATCAATGTGAAACCTGACTAAAACTCACCTGTTCCATATATTTTAATTGAGATCCCAATGTTTTGCTCCTTCTCATGTTGTCATATAAAGACGGAATGAGGTAAAAAGAAATTTGACTCTTGCTGCAGAAATTTAGGAGTAAGTTCATCACCTGCTTATCAGCAAGGAATATGGTAGCAATTATCAGGGTTTTTCTTATTTTAAAGATAAAAGAACAAAAACATATTAACAAACAGTCATTCGAGAAATGCAAATTAAAACAACACCAAGATTCCGTCTCACCCCAGAAGGAATAGCTATCATCAAGAAATCAATCAATAACAAATGCTGGATGGACTATGGGGAAAAGGGAACCCTTCTCCACTATTGGTGGGAGCGTAGACTGGTGCAACCACTATGGAGATCATTGTGGAGATTTCTCAATAAACTAGGATTAGAGGTCCCATTCAACCCAGCTATTGCCCTTTTGAGTATTTTTCCAGAAGAATTATCAGTTGTTTTAATTTTGCTATACTTCTCACATTTTTTAAAAAAAATTTGCTAATGAAATAATAAGTTAATGAGAAAACTATTACACTAATGTATTCTAAATTTGTGTATTAATAGACAGAAAAAAGGTCCGTATAGGAAGATGGAATTGTAGGCTTCAATCAGATGTGGATGAACAATCTACAAGCCCAATGGGCAGCAGGAGCTTGGCAGACAAATGTTGCGGCCTTTTGGGCTAGGGCAAGACTGAAGGGACACACAGGCAGTTAGCCAGTGACTGGCAGTGGCCCTGAGCCACACTGTGGAAATGCTAATGTGATTCACCAGCAGGCTGCCCTGGAGGATAAATACAACTTTGTTTGGGGGCTTGTCTTACCTCACACAAAAAATGCTTTCCCAGAGGAAGAGCATTTAGCTCACTTTTGTCAGAGGAAATCTTTTAAGAGAAATGGAGTCAGAACGCATGGCTTTTAAGCAACTACTTCTAAAACAAGGTCAGACAGAAGGATCCCACTACATCAAACAAGAAATACCCGGCAAGGAACTTCCTGAAATATAACTGAAACTCAAACCCAGAAAGTTAGCTTCAAGTTCAGAGTGGAGGTAGCACATAGTGAGAGCCTGTGTATGGGTGACAGGGAGATATACTGTAAAATGGCAGATGAAAAACTCCTCTAGAGTCTAGCAAGAAATTTGGAGAAATTTTGTACATCCTTTCTTCATCTGGAAGAAAAAGAGTTCTGGGAACAGTGTTTTTGTTCTTTTCCAATGCACTAAAATTCAAGTATAAGATTTTTCCATGAAGATGTTGATACTATTTCCTGTGAAGATATTAAAATGATATAAGATCTCTCACAGAGAATTTCTGATGCATTGTTTCAATTTGGGATTGGGCTACCACAATTAAGGGCCACAGGCCAAGTGACTTATACCCAAAACAAATATATTTTTCATGATCGTGCAGGTGGGAACTAAAATCAAGGAGCTTGAAAATGCAGTAGGATGAGGGTGATTTTCTGGTTCACAGATTGTATGCTCTCACTTTATTCTCATGTACAGGAAAGCAAGAAAATTCAAGAGTGTTCTTAAGGGGCTCTAATCCCGTTAATGAGCACTCTTCCTTCGTGATTTCATCTCTCCAAAACTCCTAAAACTGCTGCTTTCAGGGTTAGGATTTTCTCATGACTTTGGGGTGGACACAAACATTCGGACCACACTGAGGCAGCAAATTGGGCATTTTTAGCTGTCTGGACAAATGAGTGTGACCTGTCAGTCACAGAGGTCTGTGACGTGTGCCCCAACCCTGCACTGCGGACAATCAGAAAATGCCATCTCCAGTTCTTCTCTGGGAATTTAAACCTAGTTTTTGTTGAGATACTGTAGAGATGACCTCAGCCTGAGGAGCTGAGGATACCAAAGATAGCTCTCCTGAGCTCCCGGCTGCTGCACTCTCTTTCAGAGTGGTGGTCCGCTCTCACCCTGCAGAGGGTGCTTCTTCTCCTACTTTAACTGGCCTTCATGCTTTCTGCAGAGCGTGTTTCTTTTGCTAACTTTAGGAAATGTAAAACCTCACTAACTTTTGCACTTGTCTTGATCAATTCTTTGTTCAGGCCAAAAAAATCCCTAGAAAATGCCTCTACAACGAGAACTCAGAACCCTAGAACCTGATAGCAACAGCACATTTATTACTATGTCACCTTACCTAAAATGTGAATTATGAAATCTTACGAAGTAGAGGCAATGTTTGGTCAAATTCAAGAATTAATTTGTTAAATTATGGCTCAGCTCTGAATTCATATTATTTGTAACATTATTTTATTTATGTGCTCTTCATGTAGTGTAACAACAGAGAAAATGATGTTATAATCTAAATGCTTGCCCTTTCCCCAATTCATTATTTTGAGACCAAATTCCCAAAGCGGGACTATATGGATACAGAGTTTCTGTGAAGTGGTTAGTTCAAGAGGAGGAAACCTTGTGAGGAGGTTATAAGCCCTGTAAAGTGGACCTCAGAGAACTTCCTTGACCCACCATGAGCAGGCACAGCAAGAATATGGGAATCTATTAACTCAAAAGTAGACCATCACCGGACATTGAACCTGGCTGCAGTTTCACCCTGTACTTTCTATCTTCCAGAACTATAAGAAATAAATGTTAGCTGTCTCAAGTGAGCCAATCTCTGGTGTTCTGTTATGGTAACCTGAAAGGGCACAGCAAATGGGAGCTCTAAAAATGCAAGCATTTTAAAAATATGTGTTCATCCTAGAAATCATTTTGAATTGAGGAAAGGATGGGTGGAAAGACATACTGTGAACTGAAGGCAAATAAATAAAGTAGGTCAGAGACAGAAGTAGCCAAGACATCATTTTACGGAGAATGGAGGGGATACCAAGAAAGGGTAAATACTACCGCCAATGTTACACTGCTGCAACATGCCAGTTCTAAGAAATGTCCTTAAATCACAGTGGCTTCTCCAAGTATAATATGTTGAATTGTCTCTATACCTCTCAAAAGATATACTGAATTCTTAACCATAGCATTTCGAATGTATCCTTATTTAAGCTTATTTAAAGATAAGTTTTTCACAGATGAACTCAAATTAGGATGACTTCATAATGGTAGAGGGCAGAGTCTAAGTCAATGTAGTTCATAGTTTTTTAAGAAGTTGGAAATGGACATAGTATTGAAGCACAATATTGAACAGCACCATAAAGGGAGAGATTGAAGTTCTGGAGTTGTGAGCCAAGGAATGTCAAGAAATGCCAATGAATCACAGAAGTTAGGAATAGGATGAGCATTCCTCCTCTACAGACATGAAGGAGCGTAGCCTGATAACTCCTTGGTTTGTTACTGATAGCCTTTGGAACTGTGAGACATTTCTTTTTTATATGCCATGTGGTTTGTGCTTCTTCATTTCTGCTTCTTAAGAAACTACTATACCTACACATGATAAATATATAATTCATTAAGTTAAAGGACAATGGGAAGTCTGCAAATAATTCAGCAATATTAATCATATTAACTGGAGAACATTTGGAGTTACTCTACACTACATATATGAGTAATGCTAGAAATTTTAATTCTGAAATTTATAAACAAAAATAATGTGTGCTATAGCTATGGTTGGAATACATCACTCAGAATTCATGTGGTGGAAAACTAATTCCCAAAATCATATGTTGGTGGTATTTGGACACAGGGTCTGCTGGAAATAACTGACATTAGATGACACTGTAGGGGTGGGTCCCACGAGGTGAGTAGGAAGGGAGACGTGAGTTGCCACAACCATTTTCCTACTGGGACACACTCCCATGTGTTACAGCACAGCAAGGAGGCCCTCATGGAGTCCTGGCACCTTAATCTTGCATTTCCCAGCCTCTAGAACTGTGAGGAACAGAATCCTTTTCTTTAGAAATTTCTAGGTCTGTGATATTGTCATAGAAGCAATAAACAGGCCCAAACAGATAACAAGCAGGTTTCAAGAGACTTTTCATCCTAATTTTAAGATACTTTTGAAACTGAAAGCACACTTTACCTTGAATGGCTCTAACTTCGTGTTGCTTTGCATGTTTTGGGTGTTGCTGGGGCCCTCATCCTCCTTTATCCTAAGTAGCTGGATGTGATGGATGGAAAGAAGCAGGACCTCTCTGTGGCTGGGCTCTGGCCGCTGGAGCAGGCTCTACTTACAATGGAGTCACTTCAGATGTGTGAGTGTATCATAAACATCTGTAGTAAAAATCTCTTGAGAGAAGTATGTGTTTGTCTAATTCATAAAAAGAAACTAATAATAGCTTGGCAGAGCAGAAAAATGGGCAAGAGCAAACACAGATTATCAAGTAGCTGAGGTGGCAACAGACAGAAACCCATAAGAAGTTCAATTCAGGACAGGAGACACCTAACCAAATTCAACTGGAGATACCAGTAAATTCTGAGCTCAGGGGATGTTGAATGAAAATTAGACATTTGAATGTCATTTACCTGGAGAAGGCAATGGAATCCCAGGCATGATGAAATTGTTCAGAAACAAGGGGAAACTGACAAGAAATAAGGGCCCAGAGAAAAACCCAAAGACCTTTATATTTAAGAAATGAAGAAATGAGATGGACCTACAAAGCAAACTGAAAACCCTCTATTTATAAAACCCATGCCATTCCAAAGGCCATTGTGTATTTCCTTTCTTTGACTAAGAAACATTCAGGATTTCAGATTTTTATCTTCCACAGACCCAGTGCTGAGTGGATGAAGGGAAAGGGACACATGAGATTTGTGTTTTTCTAATCCACAGAAAATCGAGAAGGGAAATATGGTGGTTTAATTCAACACTATTAACTCTTGTTTACAAAGTATAAAAGCAAAGATGTAATTATTTAAAATTATAAATCCTCAAGAAGGCATATAATGTCTGGGATTCATCTTCTTGGTAGGAGGTGACTTTGCTAAACTATTACTGAGTGAAATTTTGATCACCTCTTCATTATATCGTCTGGACATTCTCATCATCAAGGTTTATACAAAATGCACCCTATGAAATGCTCAATAATCTTTTATTATTGTAACTTGCCTGAATGCAATGGCTAGGAGGAATTAATTCAGGACATATATATAAAAAATAAAGCAGTAGGTTATAGTAGCCTATGCACAATTTGTATTCTAAGAAGAGCTATTTTTGAAGGTTGTATTGTAAACCAAGTCTTTTTTTTTTTTTTTTGCGGTACTGGGGATCGAACTCAGGACCCTGTGCTTGCCAGGCAAGCGCTTATTCCACTGAGCTATATCCCCAGCCCATAAACCAAGTCTTAAAACAGGCTACAAGCAGAGTATTTATTTATTTATTTATTTATTTATTTATGTTTTGTCTTTTTGAAGCAGGGTCTCACTATGCGGTTCAGGCTGGCCTTGAACTCACTGTGTAGCTCAGGCTGGTCTCAAACTTGCAGTGATCCTCCTGCTTCAGCCTCCTGAGTGCTGGGATTACAGGCATGCGCCACCATGCCCGGCTAACAAGCGGAGTTTTAGAGAAGCTCTACAAGATGAAGTATTTGTCTCACACCTGTATCAGTAGATCTGGAAACTTGCACCACTACTTGAGAGAAGACGGGCCCCATCATTGGGGAGAGACCACAGACACATGGTCTTAGCCTTGGGCATATCTATGAGGTTAATCTACTCCATAGCTTTCATGTGAGAAAAATGCAATATTACACATAAAGTGTTTGAGTACAATGTCTGTTGTATAGTAGTAAGCTTTTAAACATTTTCGTTGCTATTATTGCATTATTATCAAAAGAAGCACTATTTATGCAGGAAGTCACATCATTAAGCTCCCTAAAATTAGGGGAATGATTTTGACCCACTTTAATGAGTTTGTTTTTACTTTCTAAAGATACTGATAATAAACACTATACAACATTTAGTATTAGGGGGAAACATATTTTCAAATATTTCATAAGCATTAACTCATTGAATTCTCATAGCAATCCCATGTGGGGCACTATTATTTTTCCTATTTTATAAATAAAATCCAAAGCAGAAAAAGGCTAAGAAAGCTCCCTGAAAACTCACAGCAGACCTGATCATTATTGTTAAGCAAGGCTTAAAACTCTGTTGCTGTTATTTACCTCTTCGTAGATCTCCACAGAATGTATTTTGTGGCTCATTTATTTTTTGGTGAGGATTTATAGAAACTTTATTTTCATACCCACATTCTTCTTTACTATTTAGTAACATGCTTGTGCCTTTATGCTGTTTAATGCACTTAAACCTGCTAGCTTAACCTTCACTAAATTCAAGGAAATTATTTGTCCACAATTCTGAATTTTCTTCACACCAAAAGTCCTTTTATTCACAAAAAGAGAAAGCAAAACAAGATCTGAAAGAAGTCAAGGGATGTAGGCTTATATGAGGAAGCCCTTATAAAGTAGTTTAAACATCTTTGCCTCTCACAAGTCAAGAAACCAGGAATTATAATGCACAAAAGAGAGTTGGTTGGCCACTAGGATTTACAATAAAATTCAAGGTCAGAGCACAGGCTCACAGAGGGTAAAAATATACAGAAGAGAAAAGGTGGTTATTTTCTTTTTCTTTTTTTTTTTTTTTTTACTATGTCATTTCCTGCATAGAGACCTTTCCTAGGAGATTTATGCAGAGTCATATCTGTAGCAAGATGAAAAGGGTGCTCTGTCCTCAGAATCAAAGCCAAAGAAAGAATAGCAACAATAAGCTTGTCTCCTTATAGCTTTGCATGAAAAGGGAGTGAAAGTGTTTCTAATGCTTCTATTAAGCACAGTAAACTCTTTTAGGAAAAGCCTTATATTGAAACTACTGCAATATGCTTAAAGCTATAACTGTATTGTCAATTGCACTGAAACAACAGTAGATTAAAATGTTTCAAATTTTCAACTTTATATTCAGTGTTTTTCTGTGGCACCGCAGTAATAGGGTTTGTATTTGTCCACATATTTACTTGTACAGTTAGTTTTCACATAGTTGTTAAAATCAGTGTTAATGTTGAAAAACAATACTTTATTTTTCTTTCAAATATAATACATGTCCACATAACAATTTAAGGGTAGTACATGTTTACAGCATTTATAGATCTGCAAAAAAATATTTGCTGAAATCTTGCCCCCAGTAAATAATGCTCTTAACATTTATCACTATAAGATCCCATTCTTCTCATACAGACATAAATAAACTTCTAAGGCTTAATAGGCTTTAGTAGCTATCATGTGGGTATAATAATTTTTAAAGAACTGCATGTTAAAGGAACTTGAAGTTGTTTCCAAGTTTCTCTTTTTATAAATAAGATTACAAATATGTCTATTTCTATGTCTATCTCAAACGTTTTCAGTTTCCCAGTGACTTCTGTAAGACATATGAGTATAAAGGAGAACTATACATTAAGACATCTAAAGTTGAAAACTTTTAATACATATTTTCAAATTGTCTTCCAAAACCAAAAATATAAATAAAGAACAAAATAAAAGATGGATAATAGAAAACACAAAGGTAGGTTGATTGAAGAGGGAAGATGACCAAGACATGAAGAAAATGAAAGAACTAAGATGTGTTATGTACGTGCACAAACTCCCCACAGTGAATATAATCATTGTATACTGCAGACGTGTGCCAATAGAAATAAAAATTAAAAATTACTTTACCATATGTTTGCCCCAGTGATATGCAGGAATGCCCCTTATGAATTGGCCTTCTTGACAATTGAAATAGCTGAAGATTGCTTAGAAAAACACCTTTTACCAGTTCCTCAGGCCCACTAAGAATAAGTGTCTATGAACAGTCTGGCTTTTTTCACAAAGTCTCCCTTCAGTGCCCAGAGGAGCAAATGAGTAACGTTTGCCAACCGTCACTGCTCCATCTCTCTGAAGAGGAAGCTAATTTGGGAACAAGAGGATACGCTCTAGCCACGGTTTAGGTTCTCAGTTGATTAAACTAGAATTGTAGTTCCCAGGATGCCCCCACCTACATAATTCCACCTTAGGTTTGAAAACTGGGATCAGGAAGCATTAATTTGGAAGATTATGAAGTTAGAGGAACAACAGGAATCACAGGTCCCGCAAGGCCCGGGTTACTCTTAGTTTCCTTCTCTTTGTGTCTAGGTTTTTTTCCCAAACTCTTGACCCTGCTGAGCCACCATGCCTGTTACCAAACCCCTCACTGCACAACCACGGAAGAGTGGCTCCTTATAAACTTCCACAGTGGCATCCTGTTGGGGTCCCAGTTATTGGCTTGGCATCCCAGACTGACAGGCTGCCAACTGCACAGACCCTTCAATTGTCCCTTTCAAATATTTATTTCTTCATCACCTCATGCAGTGGTATAGTATTTAATTTCTACAATAAATTTCTTATCTGAAAAGCCACTTGTTTATCTTTACAAATTAAGTGAAACTTAGCTAGTTTTTCTTTCTTTTTTGTTTTACTCTCCACTCTGGGCCAAGACAGCAACTCGGAGTTAAGTGTTGCATCAACAAACTCAAACTTACTTTCCTGTGGCTCCCACAGGCGTGGGGCTGAACTTGGAGTTAGAGGATGCAGTTGGGTTTTTTCTTTTTCTTTTTTTTTTTTTTTTTTTGCGGTACTGGGGATCGAACTCAGGACCCTGTGCTTTCTAGGCAAGCGCTTATTCCACTGAGCTATATCCCCAGCCAGTTGGGTTTTTTAAATCAAGGTATGTTCACCAGCTTTGTCAGTAGTAAAAGGGATGCAGTTGTTGCTACAGATAGACCTGTAAATTATGTCACTAGGTACCAAACAGAGGGAATAGGTCCTGTGACCAGGCCTCATTTTAAATACTGTACTTTAAAAGAAAGCCTGTCTTTTTCATTCTAGGTATTTAGTAAGCCAAATGAAACATTGTTTTAAAATTTACACTTATTGGACTGTTCATTCATTTTTCAAGGATACTACATTTTTCATTTGCTGATTCACTTTTTACTGTAAATGGTGATGCATTCACT
Organism: Dinomys branickii; assembly: GCA_004027595.1. Classification (NCBI taxonomy): domain Eukaryota; kingdom Metazoa; phylum Chordata; class Mammalia; order Rodentia; family Dinomyidae; genus Dinomys; species Dinomys branickii. The sequence continues at coordinate 262,258 of PVLD010000122.1, read as the reverse complement.
GTAGCTAGTATTTGCCCTATTTATTTATTTATCTTTTTGTTTATTTACTTGCTTATTGAGACAGAGTCTCACCATATATGGCAGGCTGTACTTGAACTAACTTATGTAGCCCAGGCTGACCTCAAACTCATGGCAATCCTCCTGCATCAGCCTAGGGAATGCTAGGATTACAGACAGGCACCACCACACCTGGCTTTGGGCTATCTATTGATTTATTTAAAATGACTACAATGCATGTTAAATACTTTTCATTTTGTCTTAGAAATATCTTTATGTCAAGTACATGGAAATTTATAAAATGGAAGATAAAAAATTTGCTCTTCAAAGCATCTCATAATAAAATTAAATTACACATCAGATTAGGACAGAATAGTGTAAATCATGTATCTGATAAAAATTATCTAGAATATAAAAATATTTAACACTTCATGATAACAAGTTAGATTAACCACCACAAAATATTTCAACACCTATATAACTGGTTGGTAAATTAATAGCATGATTATTGATGTTTGTGGCTGTTAATCACGATATGCCAAATTCATGTACTAAGAAGTACCTATCGGATCAGCACAGCACAGTTGCGACTGTGTCTATGGAGGATTGACTGTTAGGCCAGCAAGCTGAGGTAAAAAGTACCTCCTATGCTGTGAGTGGCACCAGTCAAGAGACATAAACTGGGTAGAATAAAAGGGAGAAAAGATGTATGGCTGCTGTGAAGAGATCTAGCCTTCCTGCTTAGTTTTCTCTTTTGCTGACGTGGCCTTTGGACATTGGTCTTAGGTTGTAGTTTTTCGGTGTTCCAGCAGGGACTTCCCAGGGACCCTGAAGTGAGCTTCCAGGCCTTTGGCCACGGTTAAGAGCTGCGTCTTTGTTCTCCCTTGTTCTGTAGTTTCCACCTTCTCGGCTGAGCAGCTGCTGATACCCAGGTGTCTAGTGTGCAGATGGCCACTGTGGACCCCCCTCCATGAGTGTGAGCCCACCTAAAACATCACCTCACAGCTCGGTACACATATTTCCTATTTGCTCTAGAGAACCCTATGGCAACACCTAGCCACTGGAGAAATACACATATAAACATAAGCAAATGCTACCTCATGCCCACAAGAAAGCTATAATAGTAAAAAAAAGACAACGAAAACGTCAGTGATGAAGTCATTTCAAAGAAAGTTTTGACATTTCCTTAAAAAGTTAAGTAGATTTATCATTCAATCCAAAAGTTTCATTTATAGGTATTTGATTAAGAGAAATGAAAATGTACATTCATGCACATAAAATATATGTTTCCACAGCAGCATTATTTACAATAGCTCAAACTGTGCAAACAACCCAAATTTGTATCAACTGATAAATGGATAGACAAAATGGATTATATCTATATAATGCAATCCTATTCATAATTAAAAAGTAAATGAAATTTTGAAACAAAACAAGACACAGATGAACTTAAAAACATTTCATGAAGTGAAAAATCTAGATGTAAAACACAATTAATTATATGATTCCATTTATGTTAAATATCTATAAAAAGAAAATCCATAAAAATCAGAAGCAGAATACAAATGGACGTGAGAGGATTTTTTTGAGGTCATATAAATATTTTAAAATTTCGGAGTGTTGGTGATTGCACACCCTAGTAAATTTACTAAAAATCATTGAATTGTACACTTAAAATAAGTGAGTTTCGTGGTGTGGAAATTATGCTATAGTACAGCTATTAAAACCAGATAGACAAAAAATTCAGCTCATATCACCCATTTGTTCCTGATGGCTATAAACATGATTGACTTTTGCTTATGAAATATCGATTTATGAAATAGTCACCTGATTTGCCTGGGAACACTAAAAGAAGGTTCAGGAAATCAATCATGCTCTCACATTGGGTACTAAAATCCCAGCGAACATGAAACTGAAATAGTAAATCATTATGTTACTGAAATATCTACCTGCATTTTTCATGTATTTTAAAGTAAATTATAAAACATTAAACCATTTCAATGTATTTAATGTAATTCTACGTGTTAAAAACTCATGTACTGATAGAGAGACTTTATCAAAATATATTTTGAAAGCGTTTTACAAAACAATCTATAATTCTTAAATCAGCAATGAGAGCACAGAATTATGTGAGAGAAAGGCCACTTGCACTGTAAGTGAAGTACTAAATTAAACCTTTCTTGGCAGAAACTTTCTTTTGCAATAGAAAAGTTTTCAGTGTGTGTTTTAGTAGCAAGTTTGGAAGAAACTCCGGGAACATCTGTCTTTGGGGATATAAACACCATTTACTTAGTTGTTTTAGATCATTTCATGATACAGATCTATGGGGAAAATCAGCAACCCAAGAAAGGAATAGAAGATGCATGAACCAGAGAGGAAAGATCAAAGTATTTTTTTAAAAAAGTGTATATTTATTTTTAACAAAGGATTGTTTCTAAAAAAAAACAGCAGAGGAAAGATTTAAAGAAATGTCTTTGAAAGCCTACAGAAGTATGATTCACAGTGCCATTCTATATAGACCTGAATAGCAGGAGGTAGAGGAAAAATTGAAAACAATAAAAAAAGAATGCAATTATGAGGCCCTCTACTCCTGTTTCTGCATCTGTGCTATATTTTTGTTGTTGTATTTTTTTTTCTTAATATATGTTCTAACGTGTGAAGAGTTATTCCCATACAGGTTCATTTGGCTTCTTATTCACTGTAACTCTTTGTTTTGGAAACAGAACTTTTGTTATAAATTCTTAAGGCACTCTTAATAATAGGAATCACTGTGTCCTGATCATACAACATGTGAAATAGAAAAATTTATTGTTGGTATCCATGTGAGGAAAAGTCATAGAAGTTAACTGACTTTGCAATATCATAAAGTTCATGAAATTGAGGAATAAAACCAGATCTTAACAAATTAGGACCTAAAACCGAATTTGTTTTGCTTTGTCATTGGAACATGACTGGTCATAAATAGAATCACTCTTTATGATTCCAGGATAGAATCTTAAAGTCATTCTGCATAACTGGTCATACAAGGGCCTGACAGCAAATTTAGCTGCCACCGTCTACAAAACTAAGTGAAGATTATTCTAGAAAATGAAGCAACTGATTTACTCAGAAGTCCTCAGTTGTGTCCAACACAGAATGCCTCAAAATGCCCCACCAAGGGACAAAACTTTGAGGTAACAGATATTTTATCTATTTTTCATTTGTACACTATATACAAAAATGCAGGTTTCAAAAATGTTAAAACTATAGAAATCAGAGTTTTATAAATTGGTCTCACATTTTCTAGTTTTTCTTTATATAATGTGTAAAATACCTACAGGATAGTAGTTTTGAAATATTTTGATAAATGTGTATGTGATTATTAGGTTAGCACCCATGTGTGATGTTTTAAAGGAAATATTGCCAGTTTTGATTATAGATGAAATCGCATTTTATCCCATTCTCCATTGCCAGAGCAAAACATGGCCCCTAAATCAATGTATTTTCTCTCAGTTTCTGTAGGTAACTCATTGCTTAAACGCTCAATGAAGAACAGTGCTGCTCTCTCGCTATTACTGAGCTGAAATCAAAGCAATCACATTTAATAATGAAGCTGATTTATTTAAACAGAATATTTTTACTTATTGGAATGAATTTTAGCAGTCATATTGAAACTACTGTTAAGTATTTCATTGATTCAAACTATTTTGAGTACCAGATACATTAATTATCTCAAGAAGGCAATTAATAAGCTCAATTCAGCAAATCAAAAATCCCCATCAGTTTGTGCAGCATTTAAATATTCTACTTTCTCACTGTTATAAATGAGTGCTCTGCACAGACTCCATCCTCACTTCCTTTCATTTCTAACTTCAGGTGTCAAGAGAATGGACAATGTGTCTCAGGACAAAGGACTTTCCAATCGAGTTTTCATTTTTCTTTGGACTTCATTTATCTAAGTTACATAGAATGTGGAAAATAATTTCAAAGTCCATCCCTACTCTCTCTCTCTCTCTCTCTCTCTCTCTCTCTCTCACACACACACACACACACACACACACACACTCACACACATATGCAAGAGACACACACACACACAGACTCACACACAAATGCAAAAGAAATGATATATATGTCTTTCTTCTGGTGCACGATTTTGCTTTTCACATTTTCTTCTTAACCATTTTCGGAGCTGGTTGCTATTATTAGTTATGTTACTTGCTAGGACTGAGCTAAAGGAAGAATCTTCCAATCATTCATAAAAAGATAATTTTGCAATCAAATGTTGCTTCACCACAATAGTCCTTAATGCTATAAAGTACTCTATCTAATGAAATGATTTTCTGAATAGAGAGTGACGACCATGATGCGTTGGAAGGTCTTCACAGCATCCACGCTGAAAAAGAATTGTCTCCTATACATAAAGTCTCAAATTTTTTGAGGTTTCTTTTAATCCTGACTTTAATCAATAGCTTTTATCATACAACAAAATGGAAAAATCCTTCAAATCATTCATGAGTTTATTCTTATACTTTTATTAGTAAAAAGATTATTTTTTACTTAAGAGAATTTGCTCAGTAAAGAGAGAAAATGAAAAATAAAAAGGCTGTAATGGGGATATAAAAAAGCAAAGTTCTTTTGGGATGTTTTGGCACTGATCGAAGCAGCTTTGTAGTGTATATTAATATTTATTTTTCAAAATATACAAAGGGATTAAAAATACTAAAATATATTATGATACATCATCTTGGCTCAAAAATTGATTGAAATTAAGTTCATAAACATCATTCCTTAATGCCGTCTTCTGGCAGCTGGGCGTGGCTTTCAGCATATTGTTTTGCATGACCCACAATAAATGGAGTCCATTCACTGAAGCATAAGTTTTGGTTTCCCCTGTCATTACATTTATCCATAGAAACTAGTGGCCTCACGATATAGATTATTAATCCAATGTGATCACCCGAACTATCATATTAACCTCTCATCCTCATTTACTTTTCCCACAACTCTAATCTTTATCTGTGAAATAAACAGCCTGATAATTGACTGTTCACCTTCTGCCTGCACTTTTATAAAGATTTATGAAATGAGGTTAAAGAAATGAAGAGACTGATGTATGAATCGTGTAGCAGAGAAACTGAGAGTCCCCTGGCTATTCACTTTCTGGCAATCAAATGTAACGCAGACAAAAAAGAAATGGATAATCCAGAAAGTTTCTCCTCACAATAATATTAACACTGAACACTAAAATAATAACAGTTCCCAGGATGAGCCACTGTTTCTTATGTTACTCGCAGAGACAAAGTGATAAAGCATATGGACAGTTTTCTTCTTTGAAGGCTATTTTTTATCCACATTAAGAAGATTATATCACCATTGCTTGTGCCACTTGAAGGAAAGTGCCTATTATAATGAAAGAATATTCATTTTCGAAAGTAGAAAAGTAAAGCCCCCATTAATCGCATTATAACAAATTATGTGCATTGTTGATAAAGATAATTATCAAAGAGAATCTAAAGCTCTTACTTGAGGTTCTCTAAATTTCCTTTTGCTGTACATTTTCAGTGAAATTTAACGTATTGACATATTCATAATAGTATGATTTAGAATGCGTACATATTTTTTTCAAATTAAACATGAATTCAGTATTAAAAATGTAATTGGATACTTTACTATGATAGAATTTTGAATTTATGAGCTGCATGTAAACAATAGCCTATGTGTCTCCAAATATAGCAGTGATCTATAATATCTTTTACTGTATTTTGTATGTTAATACATGTAAATATTACATTAAGGTAGTGTTAAGTAATTAGTATGTTTGAGAATCTCCTCTTGACAGAAAATGACAACTCTGATAAACAACTGCATTGTGTATTTCATCAGACTTTGGGAGTAGCACATATTTTGAAATCTAGAAAGCACAATAATGAAGATAAATAATAGAAAACAGAATCATTTGAGATTCATGGTACATTCAATTTTAAAGAGGTTATCTTTCTATGGTACCACTTATTAGAATTTAATATAAAATTTGATGTTGAGGTTCCCAGTTGTCAAAGAGAAAAAAGAACAAAGTATAAAAGGAAGAATATCAGTTCTTTCTTTTTTTTTTTTTTTTTTGGCGGTACTGGGGATTGAACTCAGGACCCTGTGCCTGCTAGGCAGGCGCTTATTCCACTGAGCTATATCCCCAGCCCTGAATATCAGTTCTTAAAGGTAATTTCTTCCTCTATTTGAAAAGGAAATGTACTTGACTATTTGGATTGTTATGGATGTCAGCAGTCTTTTCTTCTAACAGATTTAGATCAAAATCAAAGGTAAATATTAGAACTCAACTCAAGAAAAGTGATTCTAATGGAGGGTACAAGATGCGATATGATCTAGTATATAGATTGTGCTTTCTTAGCTCCATACTGTAATAGGATTTAGCCTGTCCATGAAACGATCATTTTTAGATATAATTTCTTTTCAAATGACTCAAATGACATAACAGGAACCAACAGAAGATTGAGAATGACTCTTTAATCAGACTTGAAAAAGCTGAATCTTCATTATTTGTTAAGATCAAATCCATGACCATTGGGTGGATAAGAAGAATCAGGTAGAGAACAAATTGGTTTAGTGGGAAGGAAAATGTGAACCTGAGTAAGAGGGAAGCAGGGGAACAACGTGAAGGTGTTTTGAATACAGGGAATATCAAGGCCAGGCAAAGGGGGAAAGATTAGGGGAAAACGTAAACACTGGGAAGTTTTACAGAGAATGTGAAACAATCCTATGTTTGAGATCAGACACTCTGCACTGATTATCATTTATAAGATTAACAGCGAGAAGCTGGAAGAGCACAATGATGTGGCCGCCAAGATTAATGCTGATTAATCATTTTGGTTGAGAATCTGCCCCTGCCTTGGCAGGAAATGACGTCTCTACAAAATAATTCAATTTGGTATTTCAGCAAATAGCTCTTTAATAATTAACTCATTTTCCTTAGAACTGCGCATAGATTCTTCATTAAGTCCCAATATAATAGCGTTAGTTAGGTCCTTATGAGTAGCAGTCATGAACACTGGATTTGATGCTATTATAATGTCTTTGCCATTGCTGAGGAGAAATAAAAACAAATGAAAAATGATAATTTGCCACTTGTGGACAATTAAACACAGACTATCTGTGAAGTCTGCAGTTTAGGATGCAGTCAAGGCCATTGTGGACTAGTTTTCTTTCATAATATTACCCTTTCTTTTCTGGCAGACTTTGTGATATAGATTTTTTTTAACATCTCTTGATTTTACCTTTCAATGACCCTTGCTGGTATTTGTTAATATGTATGGTGTTTCTCACTTTGTTTTTAACTTCCTGCAAAATGTGCAATATAAGAACCTGAGGATATTAGCTCTCTAAATGCATGTTTGGGGAAAAATTACTTGCATTGCTGCTTAAATGAAAGTCAGTTTATTTATTTTCTCACTTTTAATAGTAATAGTTGAGAAAGCTTGTATTCAATGCCTAACTTGTACCAACAAACATGGATAAAAACTGAACATGTTACAAACCTGGCCACCTACACTTACTTAGTAGGCAATGTGCATTACTCCATTATGAGTTCTGATTCACAAGGCCAGATTGTCATGTGGACAGTGGGTGTGCAATACAGACACACTGACATTAGGGCTGGAAGACGCCCAAGATATTGTGCATTGCTCAATAAAAATGTGACACCTGAGGAGCACAGAAGTTAAACGATTTGCCCAAACCCACATGGCATATTTGTAACAGAGCTAATAGACGAGAGTAGAATGAAGATTATTTTTGACCGCAGAGCCAGAATGTTCACTACTATAACACACAGACAATTAAATTCATGTGTTGTCAAATTGATTCAGCTTTTTAGGGTTTAATTTAACACTTGGCTTCTTCATTTTCATTTGTCTCTCTCTCTCTCATATATTTTCTTTCCTTTCCTTTTTTAAAAGTGTGTAGCATCCAGGAAGCTGTTAGGTGAAAAATTCAAATAGCTTTTAGGCTTCAGAGTTAACTTGAGTCATCAACTGATCCTTAAAAGCTACATTTCAGTTTAAATTAATCAGAAAAAGAGAAGTGAAGGGCCAGATTGGCATTCTCCTCCGCAACAGCCTCATTTCACCAGGGTGCAGAGTCCAACTAATTGCAATGGCAACTCCACATTCGGAAGCAATCAGTGGGTGCAGGGTGCATATTAATTGTGGAGAGCATTTCCCTCAGTTGCGTTTGTGTGTGTGCTTTTCAATTAAATGGGGAAGAGCTTGGTTAAATGGTTCAAGACATCCAAAGAACACCACATGTAGCTGGTATCCCTAATTAATATATGTTTTACAGGGAGAAACGCTTGTAAGTTTCAAAGCATTGGGGAGTTTGATGTTATTTTTGAAATAAATTTTAATTAAATTTTCCTTAATTGAGCATACTGAAATTTCAGTAAAAGGATGCCTATAAAGTACTCCTTGGGGTGCGGAGGAGATGCACAGAGGTGTGGAGAAAGATGTGAATTGGGCTGAGTAACTCGTTAATTCTTATGGCATCCTTGGAAAAAGATAGGAAGCATAATGTGCAAGCCCAAGCCACAATTCACTGAGATAAAATGACCTTGCAGGGCATATGAAAACCTTTGATGTCTAGGGACTGAAAACTTCTTAATTTCCTCCCAACAATCACTTCTTTTCAAGATCTACCTTATGAAGTAGGCAGCATTCTAAGTGTGAATTTCTATACATTTGCTTATATGGCACAGACATATTCCATAGGCAGGTAGGATGTAATTTTTCTACTCTTATCTGAGGAAATGATTTAATTTAACATTTATGACATATAAAAATCATCCAGTGTGCTCTGTGGGACATAAAACTGAGCAAGCTGGTGTCTCTTGCATTTCTCTCCATCAGCATGTTACTCCTTCTATCATATTTGCTAAAATACACAATACCCTGGAAAATTTTCAAAGCTTTCTCATTTATGCAATTTCCATGATGGTACTGATATTATAAATCTGGCAATTTTCATTTAAGGTCAAAGAATATTAGACATTAATATGACTCTTAGAGAATATGTGGAGAATATAATTTTGCATGCAAAACATTCCTGAGCTGATTGATGAGGAAGTAAACACAAAGGAAGCGTTTAAATGAGAACTTACAGATTACACAAAATGGTAAACAAGTCTGTGAGATACATTGATTACATAAAACTAACGGATGAGACAAGATCATTATATAGTGATCAGAATCTTAAACTAGTCTTAACTGCCATTCTACCATGATAAGCCCTAAACTTAATCCTCTTAACATCTATTCACAGGTTGTCACCCAAGTAACAACCACAAAATCTGATACAATAATTCAAGTTGTTCAACCAAAGTGAAATTCCCAGCGCAGATTTAGGGGTAGCTGCTAATGCAGGTAGGAAGACTTCATTTTGATAGGTAAGCTCACAGTAACTTGGAACAGACAGCGTACTGGCCAGTGAGAAATAGAAAGTTTAAAAGGTCGTGTCTCCTTTACTTGTTCTTATCAGTGACTCTCACTAAAGGGAATTAATAGAAAACTCTGGTCCGCACAAATAGAGTATGATTAGTTCCTTTTTCCTGGACTTTAAATTTCTTTATGGCAGCTTGGACCTCCTTTATAATTCTCTCTGATATCTTTGTCCATTTACTGCCACATAGGTTTTTTCTGAGTAATAAGTGATTGTTGAATTAGTAAACAAATGAACTTATTTCATTGCATTTCTCTAGAGCCATGATTAATTACCTTTCATAGTATTAAATATTTTGCAAACTATTTTGTATATCAATCCAAAAAAGTAACACAAGAATATTTTATTTGCAAAATAATTTTAGAGAAAATGTTATCAGTCTCCCTTTAAAAACTTTAAGCCTTTTATTTAATATAATTTGCTAAGTGTAATATATAAAGATGCCTATATCATTGCATACAGTAAAATATCTGTACTAAACTAAAAGTTGTATTATAAGCATTTTATTATTTACAGTATATTTGAATTAAAGTTGAAAATTTTTTTCATTTTTAGGTGAGTCACATTATTATAGATATTTTAAATGAAATGCAAATAAATAGTTGAAGTTCAAATCTCTCCACAAACCTCTTCAAAGCATAACATTATCTTTTTACTAAATTACATCAAACTCACCATATCTTATTCCTAACTTCCTTCTACTTGATATATATGTTAAAATATTTCAATTAAAAGAAACTTGAACAATCCATTCCTAAATTCTCAAATAACTTTTAATAGTCTATCATACTGTGGTTTAAAAAGCAATTGTTCTTTCTTATATTGTTTTATTAAAAGAGCACTTTGACTAAATGTTATATACCACACGTGAAAGGCAGTATATCATTACATATAGAAAGATGAGCTTGAAGTACATTAACGTCAGCCTAAAATAATAATCATTATCACAATAATGACAATATTTTTAATGTTTATAGCACAATGTCAAAAGAGTTAATTTTGAGGCAATTGCAAAAATAAAGATGGAGGATAAGTAAAAGAGATTGCCACTTAAATCTATATTTTTAAAAAATATACAATAAAAATTATGAGCCCAGAATGTATTAAATAGTGGCATGGATCAATGTTTCTGGTTTTCTTACCTCATGATATTTTTATGGGAAGAAGAGTATGTAATTTTGACATGTTTAAAATGTATAAGAGATATCAAAGAGCTGTGCCATTCACTGCCTTTTGTATTACAGAAGATAAGAATGGACTATAGGTTATGACATTTCTTTTCAATGAAAATTCTAAAAATCTCTTTTAAATGCACAGATAACCTTCAATATCACACCGTGCTGACTCTTTGGAGGGAGACGCCACCCATTCTTTTTGCTGTATTTCTCTCATCTAATGTACTTCTCAGGATGTCTAAGGAAGGGATGTTACAGCACTGTACCTACAGATATATCAAGGTGCATGCTCTTTAGAAGTAATACATTGCTAAGTTAAAACAAAGACAACCATCATAATAATCACAGCTATCCTGATATGTTTTCAATTTCTATTTTCTTTCAAGATATTCAAGACAGACAGAGTCAGAATCTTTACTTCTGCAGGTTTTTTCTTTGGAACTACAGTGATCAACTAACCAAGCTTGATGAAGAAAGTGAAATTAAAAGAATGCTTTGCAATTCAAGATAGAAGCTTTGAATCTCAAATAAGTTATTTGTATATTATCCTCAGATCAAAATGAGTAAACCAAGAAAGAATAAATTGTGTCATTACATTGAGGTAGAGGATCACTTTAGAGATATATAACAGAAGACTTTTGTGAATGTAAGTATAAAATTTGAAACACTGCTATTAATGATAGCAAACTATGTTTAAGTGATACTTTTGGACAAGCAAAAGAAAATAAACAATGTTTTGTCAGGTATAGCACTCTTACAGTAACAGCCACAGCACCAAACCATGAAACTACATGTACAATAACTGAAGTTCCTTCTAAGGCAAATACCCTATCACTTAGAATTAACAACATTACAAATGTAAATATTTTCTTTGCACAAATAAGAGATTTCTTGTATCAACATACTGGAACAAAAGTTAAATGAGCAAAGAAAATTATTTTCAGTTAATATAACGCATTTTTTACTGAAAAACTTTGAAGGCAAATACCGAAACAATGTTAAGAATGTATGTTTGGGGAGAAGCAAGTGTAGCTTAGAACAGTGTAGTTTGTATAGGAGAAGAGTATCAGTTTTATCTATTGTGAAGGTAAAAGAACACCAATTTCATTGTATATGCCCTGTGTGTTACACGGCAAAAGCTTCCAAATGCAAAATGGAAAACAGTAGTTTAACAACTAATCTCTGAATTTATGTACATGGTGGTCATTTCTAGAAAACTGGCCCAATGTTTTAAACTTTATAACTTGATAGCATTAAAAGAGCAGACGGTACTTTTTATTACTACTGAATTTTCTAGATTCTATGATATCAAAGCATTAACTAGTTTAACCAGTTTTCAGCTTCATTTTGCTGTCTCCTTATTGGAAAAGAAAAAAGCAAGTAGAACTGTTTCACAGGTAAACTTCATTGGCAAATACACCACATGATAACTTGAACACATTATAATTCTGTAGAAGAGAGAAATTCTATCTACAAGGCACTTTCTATCTACAAGGCACTCTAAAAGTTATATGCTTACAATTTAGGAATATTTTTTCTTTCTTCCTTTTTTCTTTCACCTATTGGAAAGATAAACCATAGTTTTCATTTCCTGTATCTCAGGCAATCTCTGTTGAAACTCTGTTAGATATTTGGACTTTGAGAAATTGTCTGATTTTCAAAACAGGTCTCTGAAGTAGTTTTCCAGCTACTGTATTCAATTAGTTGACATCGATTCATAAATTATTGATGTTCTTATTTTGAATAGATATCTTACATTGAGATTATATTCTGTAGTATAATATCTCCATATGGTATATTGAGATACTATGGAGATGATAAAGTATATTTATAAACTCTACATGATAATATTGATACAGTAATAGTTTATATAATCATTAACTGGGAGATTTCTATGGATTTGCTTATTATGGCAACTTCATGAAATTATAAAACAACTGGAAATCTTTGGCTGAATTTTCAAGCTTCATCAGTGCATTTTGTATGTCAACATTTATTTTTCTTACTAAAATTATTTTTATATGTTATTACCAGAATAATATTCTATTATATAATTATAGGGAATATTTTTTTCTGTTCACCAGCTGGTGTATATTTGGATTGCTTTGCATTTTGGCTGCTTTATTTAATACTTCTATATAACCACGTGCATAAGTTTTGATGTGAACATTTTTAGATATCTTGGGAATAGATTCCCAAGTTGAATTGGTCACATGATCATTGTCTATTTATAAATTTGAGAAACTCCCTCTTTGTTTGAAAATAATCATGTCAGTTTGTGTTCCCATTAGCACTTTACCTTCATGAGAGTTCTGAGTTTTTAATAGTTTTACCCACACATTTAAAAAAAGTCATAATCTTTGCCATCCAAGTGGCATTTCATCATGATTAGTATTTTCATTTCCCTACTGAAAAGTGATAATGAACATCTTTAGATATGTTTATTGCCCATTGGTTTAGTTTGACAGAGATGTCTGTTTGAAATTATTGCCCACTCTTTAATTGGACTATTTGTATTTTTGGATTATAAGTGTCTGGGGTTACTAAAGATATTCTGAATGTAATGCCATTGTTAGATATATGAGTTATAAAGATTTTCTCCTCTACATACCACATATGTACATTCTATAATTAGAATATATAATTTTTCACGGCCAAGACTATTGATCGCCTAAGCTTTTGTTGACCAGAAATAGATTTTTGCCCCGGAGACATTTTGTCTGTATCTGGTGTTTCTATGTTTCCAGCTTCTTCAGCATCTGGTATGGGGTACACAGGGCAAGAAGAAAACCCAGGAAATTACCTGCATTCTCTCTTGAGTCTTCTGGGTCTTACCTGGTCTGATTTCTTCTCTACCTGCAATAATAACCTTGTATTAATTATACATATACTTTTTAGTGTTCTTAATCATTTTTAGTATGAGCCCTAAAGTATTTCTACTCCATCTTTTTCGAGAAAGGTCTGATCCCTAAGATATGCCCACGCAAATTTTCCCAGACATTTTCCCCAGTGGCTACCAAGCAATGCATAATTGATAAAGCATTGTTAAATGAATAACAACAGCAGCGCTTTAATTTCTGATAAAACTGTTCTCTGCTTCACTCGCTTCAGTTCCATGATTCTGTTGTGGACGTTTGAGTTTACTAAAGAGAGCTTTCAAGATTGAAGAAGTTATTACTGAATTTTAAAAACTTTTACTGTTTCTGTCATAATATTTTATTCAGAAAGATATTTGATTTAAGAAAGAAGCAAAACGTTAATTTTGGTATTGTTGCTATGTAATCATTTCTTTTTTTTTTTTGGCGGTACTGGGGATCGAACTCAGGACCCCAGTATTGTTGCTATGAACATTTGCTTCTAAAAATCCCCTAAAACATTTTACTCTTTAAACATGTTATTCTCTGTTGTATTGATTTATAGCTTCTAAATAATTTAGAGAATGTAATTTGTAATTAAAAACAGCCTTGCTCACATATGCAAATTCTAATGACTACTCTTCACGATCTAGCCATTTTTAATAACGTTTGTACCATTGGGTTGAAATTTCTTAAAGATCAGACTAATTTTAATAGCTCAATGTTCTTTTTGTAATCGGTGAAATCACTCATTTTATTATCCATTCCATGAATACTGGTTATTATCTTTAAGATTATGAGGCTTACCTAATATGACATAAATACCATGGAATTTGTGATGCAATAAGAAATTGTCTTAGTATCTCACAGTCCTGGGACCCAAAAATAGAACTTACTTAAAATAATTCTTTATCAGAAATACCCTGACAGACAGGACCTTGATTGGGGTAGTATTCTATAATTCAGATCCTTAACTAGTTTAAAACTAATCTGAACATTAACATTTCTATTCTTAGTCTTTTCATTGAATAAATCAATTAAATCAAGTTCAATTCAGGTAATAATGCTTTCAAAAACAACAACAATGAAACAATAATGACAAAATCAGGCAAGAAACGATATGGGTACAGTGGTTTCACATGAATTTAGGCAAAATTATATATTAGGGGAGTTTATTAGATTTCTCAGCTAGGCATGGGGCACACACCTGTAATCTCAGCACTTGGGAGGGTGAGGCAGGACAATCTTTGCAAGCAAGACCAACCCAAGCTACAAAGTGAGCTCCAGGTATTATTCGCTTTCTTATTGCTGGACCAAATACTTGTCCTCCACACGTTAAAGGACAATGAGTTCATTTGGCAATTGTAAAAGAGTCAGTCCAAAGCTGGCTGCACAACACAGAAACATCATGGTGGAAGGCATGGTATTGTAAAGCTGTTCAGTTCACAGTGGCTGGGAAGCAAAGAAGGGGAAGAGTGTCATACAGGAAAGGGCTGGGGACCATGTACTGTACCCACGGCTGTTCATTTATGACCCACCAAGACACATCAGGGACATGTTTTATTATTCTTCTAGGCATTTCCTGATCCAGTGAAAATGACATATCAAAATTAATGGTCACAATGCATCCCTTGCAAATGTCATACCAAAATATTGCCTTAAGCCATACTTAATTTCCAAATAAAATCAATAGCAAGTTTATATTTCTATATAGCACAATACAGCTGCCCCACATACAACCAGAAGTACATCCCCAAGTCTCAATATTTCTCTAGAGTACAATCCTTTCCTGAGCCTCAATGCAAACTCCTAACAGAATCTCTTAAAAATCAGAAGCAAGTTACGTAACCCTCAGGAAACAGAATCTCTTAAAAATCAGAAGCAAGTTACGTAACCCTCAGGAGCAATGGCACAGTTAAACGCTCCCATTCTAAAACGGACGAATGGAGCAGAGAAAAAGAATCAGAGCAGAGCAAGACTAAAAACCCAGCAGAACAAACGTTTGGTTCTGTTGCTCCATGTCCCGTTTCCAGGACACATAGTGGTGAGATGTGAGTTCCACGGAGTCTGGGTATCTCCACCCCCAGCTTTGCTGGTTGCTGCCCATGTGCCTTCTGTCATGGTCTGGCTCCACTCTCAGGCTGCAGTTTTCCACAGTAGATATTCCATGTTCCTAGCAACTCCACATGCCTCTGGTCTGCACTGAGAATCTGTCATTTTTACAGCCTCATGTCCTAAACTTTCAGGGGCCCCTTGACTGGTCTATCAGACTGTTCTTTGAAATTTGGAGGAAGCTTTCTTGATCCCATCACTCTTGCATTTTGCACACTAGTGAGATCCTTATCGCCTGGATGAAGACAAGATCTACTCTCTGGAGAAATAGTAAGTAACCAGGCCCTCTGAGATTTGGCTGTAATGGTTTCTCAGTAGCTGGATGGTGGAGCGTGGCGAAGTGAACCCTGGGAATCAGTTCCACTGGAGGTGCTTTTCAAACAGTGGCTCAAAGCCTTTTTTTCTTGAAAGATAGGGTGATACTCTTCCATCCTTTAGCCTTCAACGTGTGGGGCTCTGAGATTCTCTCCAGGATTCTTCCATTTTACCCTGTACAGAGTACACAGCTTCATTTTCATGGTGTTGAACTCTTTAACAGTCACACATCCTCTGACTGCTACTTTACACTTAGTTCCTTCTATGCCAAAATTTCTAGTTTTCAACTTTTTTCTGCTCCACTTTTTGCCCTTGATTCTCACCAGAAATGTAGATAATTGTAGCCAGTAGTAGCATAGCACAGACAGGATGATAGGGTTTCTTATGTTCCTTTCAGTATTCTGGTTGTCTGAGCTCCATCCAGAATCACCGACCCAGCTCTGTTTCCCTTATTATAAGGCTTGCCTTGCCTACATCTCTAAACCTTTCCAAACACCTCTGCTACTACAGTTGCAAAGGCTTCTAAACCACAGAGTTAGGCACGAGGACAGCAACAATCCCAAATATCTGGTGCTAATTTTCTGTAATAGTCAGCTTTCTGATTGCTGGACACAAACACCCAATATCCACAATTGTATAAAAAGCATTTTAAACTGGTTCACAGTCTAAGAGGAATCAGCTTCTACTTGGCTGTCTCACAGGAAGAAAAAAGGCAGAAGGAAGACTGCTCAGTTCCTGGTGAGCAGAAAGCAGAGCCTGAGAATAGCACCAGAGAGAAAGAGGCTCCAAACTATATATGTAATACCCAAGGCAACAACTCCAAGATCCACTCAGGAGTTTGCTAATCTGCTAAGCACTTCTTAGTTCAATGAAATCACCATATCAGAATTAATGATCTGAGGGACTTTCAAGACCAATTAAATAACTGAAAAATAGCATCTCTGCAAAGAACCATTAATAATATAATGAGTAGTAAAACCGAACAGAAAAAAGAAAAACAATAGAAAACAAAATGAAACAAACTCCATCAAATAAATGACAAAAGGCATGAAAGCAGTTTTCCACCTATCAGCAGAGATTATACCTAATGTGAACTGCTGACATGGCATAACAGTGATGTGCAGAGCTGTCATTTGTAACAGGTGCGTGTACATCTGTGTTGGAGAAGGTTGCTGTCGGGTGAGGCTGTGTACGTCTGAGGCCTGGGGTATATGGAGAATCTCCATGGTTGAGACTTGGGGGTATATGGAGAATCCCCAGACCTTCTTATCTTTGCTTTGAACCTAAAACAGTTCTTGGAAATCGTTTTCTTATTTATTTAGTTAGTTTTATGGGAAATTGACTACAAATACAAAAACCCTTTCATTTTTTATTTGGAGATAGCGTCTCTCCAAAATACTAAATCACCCAGGCTGTGCTCCTTTCCAGAGAGTTGGGATTACAGGTGTGCATCAACATATCTGGCAAGATTTTTATTTCACAGTATAAAATAGAAGCACAAACGCCAATATTACTTTTCTAACAACCTTAGAATGTTGATACATAAATAATTTTTTGTGTAATACTTCATAGTTATTAGAGCGCTTGTATATACCTCCATAATATATATGATAGATGGTCAAAATACACTCAACATTTACATAGAAATGTTTATTACAGCAAAAGATACACTGCCATTGGTACCCATCAAAATACTCAGAGTTCTAAAATTGTTCTCTCTCTCTTTAAACACATTTATCATGCCATTCTTGAGAATGTGTGTTTTAGAATACACCTTTCTAAACTCAAATATCCGTCATATTTTGTGATTTCCTCTCACATGTAATTCATAGTACTCCAGGTCTTACCATCTCTGTTTACTGAATAAGAATTAAATCCCAGTGAAGTTAAAATGACTTTCACTGTCTCAATGAAATGGACATGTCTCATGTGGGGATGATGTTTTTGAGCCCAAGTATCTCAAATTCTAGCACATATGCTCTCTTTTGTACTCATTTGTTAAATTTTGAAATTTAGAATCCTTCACGGTTGGCAATAATATTTTTTCAGGTTTATGCTCATTATCTTCTGCTGTTGATTTAGAACTATAAACTAAGGCCTCTATGTAGCCAGAGTCTACTTAATTTTAGCAGATAAATACGTTGAATATCCTCCCCAAATGCCTTACCAATTAAATTATGTATGGCATTATTTGAGGAATACAGCAGATTTCATAAGTAACGACACATAAAGTATGTGTTAGAGTCACTACAATGTTTCTGTTTCCTGTTTGGTGTATGGTTCTGTCACACCACTATTTGTGCAGCCCTGTGTAACATGGTAGGGGAAGAGGAAAAGAAAATGACAGAGGACAATGTGTTTCATCCAAGAACTACCTGCAATAGAAAGAGGTAGTCATTTTAAAAATATTATTTTGGCCTGGTTACTATGAGGGTCATGATAGAAGCAATTTATAGTCTAATTTGCCACTAGTCTGAGAGGAGTCAGCGCTTTGGCAATAATGCAAGTGGTGGGGAGCAGCCTTAAGCACAGATGAAGTTTCTGTGATAATCTGAGGCTCGCTCTTTGCAGTGCTGCCCAGTTCCTAACATTCCATGGATCAGCCCATGGCCAGGATTTGGGAATCCCAGTTCATAAGAATCATTTAGACACTGTATGATTTAGCTGTAGGGGGACATGCTTGCTATTCCAGAGCTCTGGGAGCATGAGGCAGGAGGATATCAAGATTAAGCCTATCCTGGGCAATTTAACAAGATCGTGACTTAAAATAATAATAATAATAATATTATAAGTTTAGAGCTATAGCTCACTGAGAAGCCTATAGATTCCATCCTCAGTACCACAAAACATATACACAAATATACAAACACACAAACAATGAATAAGTACATAATGCATCTTGTAGAGTTGATCAAAGCTTGACAGTCCCCTGTTGTCAACTTCCCTCGCTAAATCCCCACCCTCTGACTCACCGGCATAATGTGAGTTCCCAACCCGGAGAGTAATATGCAGTCAGACAGTCTGCATAATTTCTGAGCCTGCCAAGCAGAGCTATCCCACTTAATATTGTTTTGTTTTTCTGTTGGAAAAGTCTGGAAATTATAAGTATTTAATAATAGTCCAATCATGTTACTGATAGAACTCAATAAACTGTTTTCTAAAATTTTAAGAGCATAGTAATATCCATAAACTCACTTGTATAGTTATTGTAAAATAATAATGTTCATGTAGGATAATAAAGTATAAATAAAGATTAAGAAGACTGGATACAAATCAAGTTCTGTTTGACTTCAGAACTCTCATTCTTAAATGTTTTATTGTAATTTTTTCTTGGGATACTTTTCTGCCATGGACCTCAATCTTATGTGAAGACAGGGATTGATGAATGTCCTAGGAAAGTAAAGAAAGTCCACAAAATGTGTTATAAGTAGAAAAATAAAGCATTTTAAACTCAGGGGTAGGTTATGTTATTCAGATATGGAAAGCATCTCAGACAGCAGCAGATGGAAACCTATCGTTTCACAGTGACAAGAAGAATAAAATGACTCCTCAGGACAGGCTGCGTGGCATGTTCCCAAAAAATGCCAACTGATTGTATGGAGGTACAAACTGGAAGGAAGTACTTGAGATTCTCTCATCAGTGATGCTTTAGTTTCCCCAAACTCATTCCTGTCCCAGGACTGCTGTTTCTTCTGAGTTCTGGACATCCCCTGCAAAATCCCTCTCCGGCTGCTTCGTGATTTGGTAGTCTGGCTTTCCCTGAGTTATCTTCAACATAGTCTTATGACAACACCCTAAATTCTACTTCCCTCAGAGATTTATTTTTTGTTGCCAAAAGCCCATTGTGAAAGTGCATTAGCAGGACAGTGCCTTTTATTCTGAAACTATGGCAATCTTCATTCTCCTAGACCCAGTGGGGATACCTGTGTTCAATTAAGACAAGGTTCATAAGCAGGAAATCCAATCAAACAGGAAAGGTACAAAATATTCGTTTAATAATGATCTTGCATTTTTTTCATTACTAACTTTTTGAATGTTCTCAATTATCATTAATTTCCTATGTGATCTTACTTTTCCACACTGATGACACAAATAAGATCTTTCACCTAGTCTTTGACAAAGGGGCCAAACAAACTCACTGGAAGAAAGACAACCTCTTTAATAAATGGTGCTGGAAAAATTAACTTGCCACCTGCCAAAGACTGGAAATGGAGCCAATTCTATCACCAAGCAGCAAATTCAAGTGAAAATGTATCACGGATCTCAATATTAGAACATAAACACGAAATCTATTGGAAGAGAAAGTAAGTAGGGGTAGATAGAGTTGATAAACAAAAACCAAACCGCAAGGGAAATACTTCAAAGAGTCAACAACTGGGATCTCATCTTACTGAAAAGTTTCTGCATATCTAAAAAAATCACCAGCACAGTAAAAAGAAAATCCACAAACCGGAAAATAATTTTGCCTGACTGTCCTTCAGACAAAAGTCTTCTACCTAGAACATATCTCACTACTGGTAAGAACGCAGATTAGTGAAACCACTGTTAAAATCAGTTTGGAGATTCCTCAGCAAACTAGGTCTGGAGGTCCCATTCAACCCAAACATTCCCCTTCTGGGTATTTTCCCAGAAGATCTGAAAGCATCATATCACAGTGATATATGTGCAACCATGTTTATAGCAGCACAATTTGTAATTGCTAAATTGTGGAAGCAACCCAAGTGTCCATTCCCTGAGAAATGGATAAAAAAATTGTGGTACTTTTATATAATGGAATATTACTCATCCATAAAGAAAGATAAAACTCGATGCTTTCATAGGCAAATGGTCACAACTAGCAACCATCATACTCATGAGTGAAATAAACAAGATTTCCATGTGCAAGCAACATATTGTCTCACTAGTGTAAGAACCTGAAAGAGTGAATAAAAATTAGGTGATAGGACAGACATTGTGAAATGAAAGGAACATACTCAAAAGTAAAGAGCAACTGAGGTGAGCGAAAAGAGAAAGGAAAGAAAGGGAAATTATGTATGCATGTATATACAGGATAGCTAACATAGTTGTACTACTGACTTCTATCACTTTACTGAAAGGAACAGTTAATGATTAATTATTTGATCAATCAATCTTGCATGTCTCTATTTGTTCTGAGAAACCACTTTGAAGATATCAATAGTAATGCAACAACCACTGATAATTTCCTACTACTTTTCTGTAACTCTGTTGCTTATATTGTTTTTATGCTATTTTGTAAATGGATGTCTGTCTCTTAGTATGTTTTCCTTCTTTTATTTTTAAAATTAAAAAAAAACTGTGAGATGAACTAAAAACTCAAGTACAAGAAATAAAATTGTGAACCTTTAATAAAAGCCTTTCCCGTAAATCAGATTGAGAATATGTAATTGTATTTATGCTGAATAATAGTAGTTCCTGCCCATCTCTTCAGAGACATTCAAATTTATGGCTGTCTTTGGATCTCTTCTCGTTTCAAAGTAGTAAAAAAAGTCCTAGACTTGCGCTGAATCTCCTATTCACAATTATCAGTTGTTACTATAATATTATCTTCTTAAATGAGCTGTCTTCCCTCTTCCCTCCTCAAATGTAAGGGTCAGTGGTACACCTTGGAAGAAGATCCCACCAATTCCTGAGCAGACTTTCCATAGAATACAGCATACATTTCCCTTTAACTGTTTCCCTTAGATGATAGACCTTCTCTCCGGGTTGTTTTTGGAAAAAAGCCTGAGCATAGCTATGGAGTAAACATCTACTTTCACCCATGGCTTTGTATTCATCAGATTACCACAGTTAAACCCAGGAGTTAGTATTAGAAGAACAATCAATTTACAAAGGATAAGATTAAGAAAACCACTCTAACTCTAAAAACAAATTTCTCCTCTCCATGAAAGAATATTCACTATGTTCACAGTAGACTGAATGATATACAGAATTTTCAGGAAAGATCTAGTTAGGTTTATAACGTGCAGAATTTAAAACTTGTGAGATAGTAAATTACTAATTAATGGCATGGTAACCAAATCTCAGAATCTTCATTTATTTTTCATAAGGGTGTTATGAAAGAAAGCCTTAAGATGGTGTTATGAGTAGCCCTAACCCCTGGGTCTCTGTGTTAGAAGTGAAGACCAAATGTGATCTAGTGTCAATGGCTCTTCAACGAATGTAAAGTGAGCCTCACCTTATGAAACTTACAATTGTGCAGTTCAGTCAACTGAAAAATAACATTTTAAATGCTCTACGTTTAATATAAACAATGGAAAATAGTAAAATGCTCTGAAATATTAACCTATTTATTAAGGCCACAAAATTTTTGCAAAACATAAGCGGTACTACTTTAACATACTAGGCCTGTTGGGAGATATGGGGGAAGCAGGCCCGGATGGAGAGAGCCTTATCATTCCCTTCAAACCGAATAGGCATTAGAACTGCTTTTCCTGATAGGTCAGAGGACTTCCTTTTCTTGAAATGTTTATTTATTCTGCACATTGAAAATACAAATTATTTTATCACTCTGGATAATCACATAACCCAAGGACATCTTCCTTCAGTATCTGAGAGCCATCCCTTTGAAATATAACTGTCAGGGTAGATTCCCTTCTAAGATTCTCAAGGAAAATAGGGTTCATCCTAACCAAGTGTGTTGATCCAAATTGAAAAGTACCTTTTCTCAGGAAGGTGTGATTATTATAGTTTTTTTTTTTTTTTTTTTGCGATACTGGGGATCGAACTCAGGACCCTGCGCTTGCTAGGCAGGCGCTTATTCCACTGAGCTATATCCCCAGCCCATCTCAGGAAGGTGTGAGAAACTATTTTTTCTTTTGAGTAGAGGCAGTTAGCAAATTAGTTGTGGTGGTGGTGATTTAGCAGTTTCCCACTATCACCTTCACTCCAAAAAAAAAATAAAAGCAGCCTTTTTTAATTTCAGCAGGATGGACTGAAAACTAACTTGTGGCTCTGCATTCTATTATATCAACTTGGAATAAAATGCTGCTTATGAGCTTAATTAGTGTGATATGGTTTTTTGCTTTCATATTTCTGAACAAAATTTGAATTTGCTGAAAGACCACAAAAGTGACATATGAGACACATCAAACTACAGCTACTGCCTTGAAAAGAAAAATCAACTCAAGATGGTTTGCTGGCATAAGTGCAAAGGCAAAGTTATAAAACTACTGGAAGAAAACATAGCGGAGAACCTTCACAAACCTGGATTTGGAAATGTAGTCCTAGCTAAAATACCTAAAACAGGATCTATGAGTTGAAGTAAAGTTGCAAAGGTAGAATAGTCGGGAACAAAACAGTACCTTCAAAATACGTCCAAGGGAGCTCGTTCACTCCTTTCTGCCAGGTGAGGACACACTGAGAAGGTGCATCTTCCAAGCATGAAATGGGTCTTTGCCAGACGCTGAATGGCTTATTTTTAAATTTATTACAATTTATTAGTACATACCCTTGATACACAATCAATGCATTTATCACGAAGTTGGTATTGGTACAGATATAAGGATTTTAATCCCTTTTACTTCTCTTCCCTTCCCTTCCCTTATCTTCTCTTTTCTCCTCTCTCTTTCTCTCTCTTTTGCTCTTGAACCCTCTCATCTGCAAAAGGTCTACCACCCTATTTCCTATCATCTAGCTTTTATTTTTCTCTTGAAATTATTTAGGCCTTCAGGTTCTCACATAAGAGAAACCATCCAGTATTTAACCTTCTTTTTCAATGGCTTGATTTAATATTTCAGATTTCTAAGATACACATTTTTGTTGATTATAAACCACCCAGACCCTGATCTTTTGTTAAAACAGTCAGAAGAGATTGAAACCCACATTTCCTGCAAATCATATTGTAAAATTTTAAATCCTATATCAATGATCATTTTTCCACACTGCCTGATATGATATAGTACTGCATATTTTCCCACTAAATCATTTACATTTGCTATTCTTAAATGTATATGCTAGACAGGAACTATTTTCTGGAGACATTAGGTTCAAGCACATAATAATGGTTGAGATTCTTCCTTTGTAGTGCTTAAAATCCTTAAAATCAAAAACAACGTATATAGACTTTCCGGCAATCTAGTGTAGATAGAGAATTCAGTGTATAGGCAGTTAAGGCAAAGAGTGTGAGAGATATTTAAAAGCCTTTTTACCCAACTTTCTAACCGCAGCTCTCAGCTCTCTGCTGCCTCCTCTCCTCCTCTTTCTATCCTTTTATACCATTCTTTCCCCCTCAACCAGCTTCCTCTGCGTTCTACTCTACAGGACTCCTCTCCGCGCTCATTCCAGACCTGTGCAGATGCTCTTCTTCCTGCAGCTTCCATACCTTCCACTGTGCTGTGGTTTGCAGCATCACCTAGCTTTCTGTAGTCTCACTCAAGGCGTCTGCTTATTCCACATAAAGGACATTTTCTTTTCATATCCAGTAGCCCTACATTTCAAATCAAAACCTCTCCCATGATGTGAGAAAAGACTGGATGGGAGCGTGCATGGTTTGAATTATGATTCTCCTCAGCTAGTTGGGGGTTGCCTTGTTCCTGCCTCATTCCAGCACCGCTAACGTGGTACTACTCTCTTCCTCCCATCGAGCACAGGGTGCTATCTCCCCGGCATTTTTCTCTGATTTATCTCGTCTATTTGATAGTTCTCTGCATATGTGTGTGTTCCATGTTTTGTTTCCCCAAAATGATACTGAGTATTACATAATTCCTTATGTTCTACATCTCTATTGGCTTATTTTTATTTTAAATAGAACTGAATAAAAGAACAATAGCAAAATGCCAACAACATGGACAAAAACAAAACAAAACAAAGACAGTAAGAATGAGACAAGGTTTGAGAACAATACGGTAAGGATTAGCAGTGGTTGTTATATTACACATTTTTATCTTCACTGAAGTTGGCCAGATCACCAGATGTAAGAGTGCAAGGTTGATCAATGTTCTGGCTTTTCCCTGAAGTTTAAATGGGAGCCATTTCCCTTAGGTTACTTACTGCTACGCTGAGTACATTAGCACTCAGCAAATTAAAATAGTAACGATACACCTCATCATCATAGTTATTGATATTCCCTTAGGCAGACCCAGCAGGGAGTGAAAAAATGCAGACACTATTGTTTCCTTTAAATGCCTCTATAGTGTCTGAAGATGTGCGACGAGCCTTCTCTTACGTTGTTTCACCAGTATAACCGGAGAGCAGTGATCACTGAGCGCTCTCCTGCAGGGTTCCAGGGAAACAGGGCACCGTGATGTGCTCTGGTTTCCGGTTCTGAAACTCGCACTGTCTTTATCGTTTATGTAACACGCCAGATACTCTTCCTCTTTAACTATAAAAAAATTTACTGTGCCCTTAATTGAAAGGATAAGGTTTGATTCCACTTCAGGCACTAACAACTGCCACTAGCAGATTCTCAGCAATTATTGCAAATTATAGATAAAAATGATGATAAAATTGGTGTTTATTACATGTGCTGCTCAAGGGAGCACAAAAATTGGTATTTATTAACATATTTGTGTGAAGAAACTTCTTTTTTTAACTTTTAAAATTTTATTTTAAAAATAAAACAACTAAAACATATTAACAAACATATATATTTACAAAATAGCACAAGAACAATAAAAACAATACTGAGTTACAGACAAGATGATGGGAAATTAACAATGGTTATTGAATTACATACTGATAACTTAGAAGTGGTTACTCAGGAAAACAAATGTAGACATATGAGATTGATCAAATAATTAATCGTTAACTGTTCCTTTCAATAAAATGATAGAAGTCAGTAGTACATATATACATAGTTTTCCCCTTCTTTATTTTCTCTTTTCTCTCATCCTAGTTGCTCTTTACTTTTGAGCAGTTTTCTTTCATTTCACAATGTCTTATCATACCATTAATTTTTATTCACTCTTTCAGGTTCTTACACAATGTATTGACATTGCTTACACATGCAGGTCTGATTTATTTCACTTATGATTATGGTCTCTAGTTGTGACCATAAAAAGCTTCTATTCCTGAGATATGACAACCTTTGAGCACTTAGTAATTTTGAGATCCCTTTTCTTAATAATCTAGGACAAGTAAGCAATGGACAGATAGGTAATGCACACTCACTAAATTTATGAACTAAAATAAATCAAATATGAATTGACATTTTAATTGTGTAGTTGAAGTTATACTTAGATTTTGTGTAATATGTGCCATTACCAAACTGAAATAGAGTTGTATACCATCTGCAGACAGGTTTATTATTGATGCTGTTTTGTTTTTGCTTTACATCTTTCCTGTCCCTTGAAAAGCCAATCCTGCTTTGAAACTCACACCACTAGGTTGCACTGCCAGATCTACTTTCTGAATATACTGTACCTGTAATGATCAATGACAGGTCTGTATTGTCTTCTTCCCTTTTTTATAAACTGTGCTACTATGAAGAATCATTGCAATATCTGTGAGAACGTCTTGAACAGATGACAAAACAACTTAATCTATCCAATTCCAGTAATTTGAACCCAGATGTATTTTAATAGCTGACCACAGCTACAAACTTTAGATAAGAACCTTTCTCTACTTCAGACATGAAATGTGGTACTATCACTTTCTGATCGTCACTTACCCTTTGCATCTCACCCTTTCCACTCATTGAAACTTGTTGTTCAACTCGCTAAAAGTATCTTCTACCGCTTTTCCTTTCTCACTAGGCCAGAAGTCTTCTTTTCCTGATTTTACTTCCCTCCTTGAATGTTGTAGATAATGATTGTTAGAGGCATTCAATTACCTGGTACATTATGTTTATCTCCCTTCACTGCAAATATCTGATCTTAACATTTCTACAAAAAAATGTTCTCTGACACAGTTTTTCTTGTTTACTAATTCTTGTGAATGAGTGATATTATAAATTGATATTTCAGATTTGAAACTGAATTTCAGTGCTGCATGGCATTGTTTTTCTTTCTTCACTACTTATTGTTTTTCTGAAATTTCACAACTTTCCTTATGGTCTTTAGTCATTCCCTGATCTTGATCCCCAGAAAATTACTGGAGCTTCTATACTAAGAAATATAAAAGCTATATTGCATTTTACTACAGGTTGAAAACATTTGACCTGTGCCCTTATTTACTGCGCAGCCAGCCCTCGCTCCTCTCTGGCTCCAAGAGTGGGAGTGGCCCCGCTTGCACCCTTCTCCCTGGACTCTCCCGCAGTGTGGGCTTTGCTTCAGGACTCACCTTTCGGCTAGTTGTGTGATATATTCCCATTTTCATTTATAACTGTGGCAGCTAGTATGACATTTCTACACCGGAATACAGAAACTAAAATTTCTAAATACTGCATTCCCTTCGGGCTATGGTTCAATTTCTTTTATTTTCCATTTCAGCTCCGTTTGTGGTAAGAATAGCGATGAATCAGTCAATATATCTATTTTTCACTACAAAATTCTTAAAAATCTTTTTTGTATTGGGCTCTGGTTGGTGCATTGTGTGGGAGTCTTCAGAAAAAGCTAGAACTGGCCCGGTTGTAGAGACACACCAATCTGTGCTTCTCACACGCTATCGGGGATTTAACGTATTATATTACTGTCCTCAACAGCTCCACTTGGTTTTACTCTCGATTTCTTCATTAGCAAATCAGAAAAGCTTTTCAGTATTATCTCCTTCTGTGTCACGTCTACATTTTGCGACATTGACTTTTCCTTGTAACTTCCTTTCCTTCAAATTATACAACTCGAAACTTAACCGAGGGCTATTTCTGGCCTTGGTTTCTCAGCTGCTGTCCTAGGCTTTCGTTTCCTTGTCTGTCCCTCAGAAGGTGACTTCCACAAGTTCCTGCTTCTGTCCACACTCCACATTTTTGGTCATAATTTTATGGCTTCAGCAACTATCATCAGATTGCTATAGTTGCATTGTAATAGAGTAATTGACTACCTTTAGGTTCCAAATTGACTAAATTCCAGATATGTCAAAAATTTGTATTTCTTATTTTCTTGTTCTCAGTTAATGACACCTCCATCCTATTTATGAAGCCACTTTCATTTTTATTTGGAACTCTGGCTTCTGTGTGGCCTGTCTTCAAAAATGACTGAAGGCATCCTCAAGTAAGGTTCCCTCGAGTTTTCTCTGAACTGGAGCACTTCTACCACTTGAGTGTCTGGGTTCTTTTTGATCACAATAAAATATCATTTAAAAGTTTAGAGAGTTATACATCTCTTATGGTCTGAGTATCAAACTTTCAAAGTTTCAGTATGATAGAAAATACAACATTATCTAACTCAATTATCATTATCATAAATTTTCCTCCTATTTAATGTCTCATTCTTTATCCTTCAGTTTTATATATTATAGAAGTTGTATATATTTTCCTTTTTGTGAGTATCTGCAAATATTAAATTGTTCTGTGTTTTGTAAATATGTTTTGGTCGACTTTAATTTTTTGCCGTATTAATGCCTACTTTGAATATCTGGAGAAAATAGATTTTTTTCAGAGAGAGGACCGTTCGAGAGGTATGGTACTGCTTCTCTATGTTCCCATAATACCAATGACATGTATCTGTTACTACATATGTCTCCTTTCACCTGTATAATCAATATTTGTGTTTCTTCTCTGTTATAGTATCAAAGAAATATTTATTTTATTAATGTTCATATTTCTCATATCTAGGGTAATACTTATTATATGCATCCAATGAGTATCTTTATGTCAAATCATAGAAATGAATGATTTTTACAATCTTAATGTTTTTATCATGAAAGTCCACAACTATATAACTAACTAAATATACTATATTTTAGAACATTATTTCACTATTTATAGACAGATTTTAAGAGCAACCAAAAAAATTTGAAAGAGTATATGCAACTTGATATGAAAGGATGATATAAAAATACAGCATGCTTTCTCTTTTGAAATTCTTCTGAAGTCAAGTGGAAATCAGAGTAGGCACTCTGTGACATTTGATTTACTCTTAGGAAAATAACAGCCTTCACTCTCTATGTGTGGACTAATACCTTGACTTTATCCAGAAGAAAACATAAAAGAATTCTCCGTACTGTGAAGTAGATTCATATACTTTCCTTATAGCCTGGGGCACTTCTTCTGTCTTATTAAATGCTTTCTACATTTTCATCACTCCAAGATCCTGTGAAACTCTGAGGCCAATTATAACTTTGGTCATATTTTGATAATATGAATAATATCAGAATTAAAATTATTGATTCAGAAAAAATTATTGAATTTTCAAAAAAATTGAAGAAAAACGATTCTTCAGGATAGAAGCATTATGAATTCTTTACAACCTACACATTTAAGTAAGTTATACGGTCCTATTAACCCACAAATGGACAAATGAAAACTGTTAATAACCTAGAAAATCCACTTCCAGAATAAAATCTTCACTTTAAAATTTCTTTCTGCAGTGAATTTTTGTGGCCAAGCAAGAAAACACTCAATCAGGCAGCATATAATGGAAATGCAGAAAGACCTTTAAAAATAAGAGCAGGAAAAGATAGTGCTCTGATACAAAGTCCCTTTTCAACAAAAGGCTGAATATATAAATCACTGTTATGAGAAACATCTTCTTTCCTTAGTTATATTCAACCTGAAAATCATAAACTCATTCGTGCTAGAAAAAAAAAATGGCTTGGGCTTGATTTTAATGTTGATTTTTTTCATGCTTCTCCTCATTGTATATCTGCTCTGACTCTTCCTTTTAATCATTTCCTTTGTGATTGCTTAGCTTCATGCTTCCTATATTTTGTTAGACTGAAATATAATGTACTTGAGGTTTATATTGGTGAGCTCCGACAGCTAGTCAGTTCTAAAGCTCACTTTCATCTCAAATGGGCAGGGCGGAGAAAAGGCAGGAGCACAAAATGGAGGCAGAGGGGAGGAAAAACCCATTTATATTCTGAAGTGGCTAATGTTCTTGGTTGTACAAGGTATTCTGAAAGGAAATGCCTCTCTTCAGATGAATACAGGCAGCTGTGCCATCTGCAGAGCAAGATACCTGTTTCAAATCACGCACTATGGATTATTTTTAATGGTGTGATATTCGTCCCCAGTTTACTTATATTCGGTAAGGTATCCTCAGGTCTGCTGGCTTCATTAATTCCCCATTTACTCTGTTTCTGGCTCACCTTGTGTTCTGCTGTGGACAAGTAACTAATGGGCCTTCGGGAGGCATCTGGTCAGAAAACCTTTCCTGACTGTTGCTCTTTAAATTGTGCCAAGTCATTTGGTCATCGTATTAGCCAGTGGATGGAAGGAGAATTAAGTTTTACAGTTCTACAGTTTTATTTTCACATAATAGTTCCCTAATACAGTGTAACAAATGAATGTATACGTACGGAAGGAAAAGGTGTTATTTTTATTTTTCCCATTAAGAACTTCCTTGAATTTCTAGGGATTGCTTGGGTAATAGAATATCAAATTCTGCCTGTTTATTTGAGCAGTAATTATATATTCTGGGTGGCAGAAAGCACTCTGCAGGGCTCTGAAGAAGTCTGTTAGTCATTTCATCATTCTATGCTGCATTGATCTTGCTGACTGCACAGAGCACTAGTAGAACAAGTTAATGGAGTTTATTCTGTCACAAATGCTGCCAGCTAGAGATGATTGCCATGTATGGAAAACCAGGCTCTCTATCTTCTTTGGAGAAATGTAGAAATATTAAATCTGTTATCTATAGGAGAGAAAATACATAAATATTGCCTTCCTAGTATGAGTACAGGTAGACATTATTTCAAAAGAAAAAATTTATGGAAGTTTTTGGCAATTTGTGGTTCTAAAACCTATAGTGAATATAGCTGCTTATTTTTTATTGATGAATTAGAGTGTATTAACACAATACCCCCCACACCACCAGAAGGGCAAATTATAATGAATACATGGATGAGAATTTCATTTTGTAAGTTGAATATAAACCAAATTGTGCTATTCAATAAGTAACTCACAGCCTTGGATTGATGTTGATAAAGATGTAAAACCAAATGTTGTTTTCCGAGCTGCAAAATTGCATGTTATTCATTCTAAAATATGAAGCTGATTATAAGATTCAGTGGTAATCAGACCGAATTAATAGGAGTCCTGTAACAAACCTTCATTTTCTCAATCTTTCTGACAATTCAAGTAAATAAAATTGAGAGGATGTACCAGTTCCGGAAATGAATTTAGCATTTTACTAAGTGCTTGAAATATTTCTGTAACTGATCAATAAAGCTACCTAAATTAAAATATTCTTTTATGGACTTGGAAGTTCTTGAATGCATATGGATTCTCACTTGTGAGGCTTAATTATTAGATGAAGTTAGTCAAGAGTGAAAGATATATATGGCTGTTTGTTTTCAGCATAGAACAAAAAGACTAATTGTAATTTCCACAGTATAACATCATTTTAATGTAACAGTTTCCATTAGCAAACCTAGAGATTTTGGCTTTCTTCCTGGATGGCAAAAACTAGTAGAAATTATTTGCTGAAGACAAAGTGTCCAATTCATATTTTTTGTATGTTTTCTGTTTGGCAATTTTTGAAGGATTTACTGTTCAACCTTCTACCAGTTTAAAACTAAACAGAAATATTATAAATCCTAATAAGCTGCTGGTTTTCACCCATAAATTATTATAAGTAAATTCCCTTAAAAATAAATTATGAACCTTTTACATGTATCACTATAAAATTTTAAAAGCAATCTTTATAAAATTTTATCTTTGAAAACGCAGCTTTAGAAATGCACCTATTTAATATTTAGGACGGTAATCATATAAAGGAAGGAAGAAATTTCATTACTACAATTTGTTTTTTTCTAACAACACCATCCTTCATGCTAATTTGTGGGCCATTCTTCTCCTGTCTCTTACTCAGTATAGATTAAATTTTAAATTCATCAATGTAGCAAACAACTTTTAAATAATTCATGTCTTAAATGAGGTATACATTAAGGACAATGATAATGGATTTGCATTTGCTTACTAGGTTACCTGTTAACACAGCTAAAAAACATAAGCATCTTGCATATACTTCCAGAAAAGATGGAAAATTTCACGAAAATAGTTGACTTCACAAAAACTAATGAGTGGCTCTCTCTCTCTCTCTCTCTCTCTCTCTCTCTCTCTCTATATATATATATATATATATATATATATATATTTGCCAAACAGCATTAGAGAGAAACCCATGTAACTGGAAATTGAAGAAGTAACCAATAAATTGAAGATCCCAGGATAAAAGGGAGCAAATTAAGACTTTTATTATCTATTGCTTTTCTTCTAAAAGTATTTGTTGATTTGTATGTAAAGATAAAGAGAAAGCGAGAAAATAAGAAACTAAGAAGAACAACGGAATTATCCTCAGTGTTGCAGAAGTAGGAGCTTTTGGGAGTTTGGGCTGATACAGTAAAAGAAACTAGCCAATATTTCAGGTTTTTAGTAGCATCACATATAATATCTCCTAGAAAACCAAATAAAAACCCACAAACAACCCCCCCTTTGAAATTACACATAATAAGTAGAAGAGCATTCAAAAAAGCTTCAACTTAGCCTTAAATAATCTCATTACCTGATTTTATTAAAATGATGACATGCTTCTCTGCTTCTCAGAAATTACATCTGCTATGAAGCAAAGTCATACCACGGAGTATCTAAAAAAATTTAATAGCATCTCAATTTTAATTAACTATGAAGAAATATACCAGAAGGCCTGAGCTAGTGATTGAACACCTAAACAAAAATATATGTAAAAGACTTTAGGAGAGATGATCACAATATTGAAATTATGAGGTAGATACTTTGAGAAGAAAAACTGTTTATAATGACAACAAAATAAGCCAATATAAAAATGTTTCCTAAGAAATTTTGTCAAAAATTTGAGATTTATAAAAAGTAAATAAAATTCTAAAATTGAAAATGTACTGTAACTGAAATATAGAACTAACGTAAATTTAAATTTAGAATAGAAAAGATGCCAGGCATAGTGGCACAGGTCTGTAATCTCAGCATTTAGGAGGTGAAGGCAGGAGGATTGCTGCAAGTTTGAGGGCATCCTGGGCTACGTAGTAAATTCAAGGACAGTTTGAACTACATAGCAAGACCTTGTCTCAAAACAAAAAAAAGAGGAAAATTTAGAGAAGACAATATTATTGAACTCGAAAACAGAACTATATATGCAGCATATACAATGATGTAAGACGAAAAGGAAAATGATATTAAATGGAAACACAATGAAAAACAAAAAACAAAGAAGCCAGGTGCGATGATCCATGCCTGTAATGTCAGCACTCAAGAGGCTGAGGCAGGAGGATCATTGCAAGTTCAAGATCAGCCTGGGCTACAACGTGAGCTCAAAGTCTACCTAAACTGCATGCGAGATACTGTCTCAAAATGACAAAGAAAAAAAAAAAAGCACACACAGAAAGCAAACCCAAAGAGTACATTAAAGAATTAACATCAGTGTACCTGTAATAGTTCTGCTATCTAAAACAATAGTAATGTGTACTGGGATTTATACAAGTGGTATGTGAAAAATCCAAATATGTGATAATTATCACACAACATACAGGCATCTGTTTCCTTTTTCTCTGTTATGGCACTGGTGATGGAATGCAGGACCTTTACACATAGCTGTATCCTCAACCCTTTCCTCTGAGACAGAGGCTCACAGATTTGCCTAACTTAAGCTTGAATTTGGGTCTGACTTGAACTTGAGATTCTCTTGCTTTATCATCCCTCAGGGCTGGGATTAGAGCCGTGTGCCATTAAGCCCATCTTCTGGAATTAATAATTAATTGCTTATTAAGGACAGGAGTTTTCATCAACAAGGTAGCTAGCAGAATGATAAATATGTAAAATAAATGAGGTAATAGTGGTGGAAAATACAAATAATACATTAATTGTAGTACAATTAATTCTCAATTTTTCCTTCTGGCATTTGGTATAGCTATACCAGGTTAACATTCCAGACATAAATAAGTAGAAAATTGAAAAACTGTGTGAAATAACCACATCTATTGTTAGAAAAAAAGCACTAGCTATGCATAATCTTTGAGTAAAGGTGGGTCAATAGTATGTGTCTTTGAATTGCAAGTGGCTTTTTCTTGGAGGCACTTTCCAGAGGACAGAGCTCAGGAGATACCCTCAAGCATACACAGTGATCTTCCTAGTGTATGACATTAGAAATATCAAAGCTGAGGGGTCTATAATCTCAGAGGATGAGTATCCAAGGAAAGAGAATAGATAAACAGCTCCAAAAGTATGCATAAGGTTCACTGTGAGTCTTTGTCTGAATGATAAATTTGACTTACATAGATGGAGAGTCTCGAACCAGAAAAACTGGCTCCTAAGTGAACAATCAGTGATCTATACACCGAATAGTACCAGACAGGCAGCCTGAAAATCTTGAGCTGCCTCAACTACCAGTAGAGGATTTAGCCATACCACACACTGTACAAAGGGCTCACCTTCACCCAGATAAGAGGCACCTCCAGAGCCATTCTAACAAAAGATAAAAACAAGCCTGCAGATTAGAACTGATTACAGAATCAAAGGGGAAAATCACAAAGTCTATCCCCCAGCAACACTTCATAAACATGTGAAGAAGTTGAAAAGCAAACTGAGTTACCAATGGGAGAAAACTCAGTTAACATAAAGCTGTAGAGAAATAATAGAATAGAATCAGCAGAAAAGCATATTCAATATGGTATTTTAAAATATACTGAAGAAACAAAATAAATAGGCACATTTATAAAGAGAAAAATGAAAAAATAGTTTTAAAAGTATGTAATCTTAAAATGTTAGTGTTTTGATAAGGATGGGATTGTGTGCAAAATAAACACTGGAGGAAAAATATGTCAACACGGAGGAAAGGACGGCTGAAAATCAACTGGCATATACTGAGTGATCTGGGGAAATATATCAATTGATTACACCCCAAAGAAAGAGCGTTTCTGAGAGAGAAGTATGTTAAGGAATAAATAAAATAGTACAGATTTTATTGCAAGATGTATTTTATAGTTCTGAAATAATATTACATAAAAATAAATAAAAGTAAACCATGCAATGCATTATTTACCTTTCTGAAAATTAGTAGAAATACCCAGTGCAATATTAGTTCCCAGGGTTCCAAATGGTTGGCAGGAAGAGCAGGGCGAAATGATTGAAGTATCAGTTACAAGCAGTAAGAGTTAGGAATCCTATTGTATAACATTTTAACCAAAGCCTATAGAAGGCTCTTGAAAAGTCCTGAGAGTGAAACTAAAGTGTACTCCCCACAAAAATGATGAGTATGTGTGCATGAATATGTTAATTAAGTAACAGAAGTTATTATACTTCTTATATATATTTTAAGACAACGTGCTTACATATATCAGTAAAAATAAATTTATGTCAATGTAAAATTAGAGACTAAAAAAGAATGCATGTAACCAGATACCAAAATGATACTTTAAAATGCTGCAGGAAAGTATAGCCTAGAATTTCATATCAAGAAAAATATTTAAAGTTAATACACAATATAAATAAACAATTCTAAAATGGTATTTTCACACAGAGGAAAAATGAAAACAATATTATTCTCACAAGAAATAGCAATAAATCTCATCAAGCTATGTATACATACATACACAGAGAGACACCAAACAGAAACTCAGACCTATACAAAAATTAAAAGTATGAACATGGCAAATATGTCAATTTTTTTAAACATAAAAGAATTAGCAATGAACTATGGAGTCTACAACATTATCATGAATATCTAAAATAATAGCATAAAAACTAGATGGACACGATGAAAGTGTATTGCTTGAAGTACTCACATAAAAATTAGTAACAGTTTTAAAGATTAGTTTGGATACATTAGAAAGACGGAGTAAAAAAATCCTCAGACAAGTCAGCTAAAACTACAGCAAAAGAGTGCCCTATATAATAGATGAAGTAAGGCAGAATACTGAAGTATTTACACAATTTGATACAATTAAAGAAAACAAAGAAAGAGTTGAAGCAAGTAGAAAGTGTATAGTTGAATGGTTGTCTTAAAAACTTAATGTTTTCTCTTGAAGTAAGCAGATTAAACACATAACTTGGGGGCTGAAGTTGTTGAACTAGATATAAAAAATTCAAATCAATCCTCTTTTTAATAAATTAATGTTATCAGGCAGAGGACTATTATCTAGAATATATAAATAATTCAATAAAATTAAACATCCTAAAATTAAAGACCCAGTCAAAAAATGCTCTAAAGA
This sequence comes from Dinomys branickii, assembly GCA_004027595.1. NCBI lineage: Eukaryota > Metazoa > Chordata > Mammalia > Rodentia > Dinomyidae > Dinomys > Dinomys branickii. Next base: position 226,083 of record PVLD010000122.1, on the reverse strand, counting down.
AATAAACAGATACTTCACAGAGGAAAAGATAGAAATGGTCAGCGGATACACGATAAAGGGTCCAACATCTCCGGTCTTTAGAGGAACGCAAATTAAAACAAACCTAGGATTCCCCCTTACTCGGGAAAGAATAACACTCACTAGGAAATGCAACAATAACAAATGCTCATGGTTTGGTTGCAAATAAGGAACTCTCCTATCTTGGTGGGAATGCAATCTCATAAACCATTTCTCTGTACTGGAAATCAGTATGGAGATAACCCAAATGACTAAAAGTAGAAATTCCATGTTACACCCCCTAGGTATCTTCCCCAAAGATCTTAATTCATACTACAACTACAACAATACTTGCACACTAATGTTTATAGCAGCACAGTTCATGATCACTAAATCCTGGAAGTAGCCATCAACAGATGACTGGATAAACAAATTATGCTACCTATTTATAATGGAATACTACTTAGCTATGAAGAATAACGAATTTGAGGCATTTGTAGGAAATGGTTACCCCTCGAAAACAATTCTGAGCGAAATAAATCAGACACACAAGCTTAAATATCATATGATGCCCCTCATTTGAGTGAGGCAAAGTACAAACAAAGAAAATGAAACAAAAGATAGATAAAAAGGAACAAGGGGTCAGATTTCCCACAGCTGGGAAGTTGTACAAAGCAACGAAGAAAGGGAAAGGGGAGAGGGAAAGAGAAAGGAGAAGCACAACAGTATACCGTGTACGGGAACTAATAACCCTCACTCATGTGCATACTATGAGCCGGAACGTGAGCTAAGACAAGTGGTATCAGTAGGTATGAAAAATGTGACCAGGAAACCAGGGGAAGAGGAGGAGGAAGGGGGAACAAAGGGTAAGGGGACGGAGAGAAGCGAGCTGTAAGTACTTGGAACCATCCCCGAGACAGCTGTAAACTCTACGGATTACAAACATGCACCAAGATAAAATATATGAGAAAAAAGAGATTAACGTTAAATAAATAAAAGAAGCTACAGATTCAGTAGATGAAGAAAAGTATAAAATGCCAACAATGGGAAAACTAGAATAGCTGTATCTATATCATGCAGCATACATTAAATGTACAAACAAAAATTATCCCTGGGGTATTCTACACCAGTAAGTATCATTTTCCCATCATTCACAAATTCTTTCATTATGCCTGCTTTTCAATAGTGTGACAAAATCGAAAACATAAAATTTGCAAGTATTAAGATATACAAGCTGATAGTTTGATATAAGTATGTGTTACCATAGAATAACTACAGTTAATTTAATTTATATATCTAACATCACACATAGGTATAGGTACATTTGGTGGTGAGAAAAATTACAATCTCCCTTCCTAATACATTTTATAAAGTTCAGTGGTACTTCAGCTCACAAATTTAATTCATTGTTTGATTCTGGAAAGGATGGCCGTGTTCACATACATAGGAGAAAAATGGGGTGTTGCTCACCTGACACAGAGTTCACGAACAGGAACAAAATTTTGGCAAATGCTTCTGTTTGCAAACGAAATTGTTCACAAACAAAGGTGATCATGAACCGAGGAACCAGTGTACAGTGTTGTTAACAGGCGTCATCACGCTCCACATTAGATCTCTAGAGTCACACAGATTGCATAACTGAAATTTTGTGCCTCTTTGCTAACACCTCTGAACCTTCCCATTCCTCCAGCTACCGGCACCCAGCAGCCCACTCTCTGCTTCTGTTATTTAGCATATTTTACATTACACACAAGTGCGATCAAGCAGTGTGTATCTTTCAAGGCCTCGATCATTTCCTTTGGTACAATGTGCTTGGTATCTTTATTCTCCATCCATATAATATAGACTCCTAAATAAGCACATACATACTAATAAAATAAAAGTGGATAAACCTAAAGTCTTACTGCAAAAGTTTGACAATTAACTCTTAATAGCTAATACAACCTATAGATCATAATTAAGATAAAGTTTTGAATCATGCCATGAATATGTTTGATCTAATTAACTTATGCAGAACATGGACACAAACACATAATGAACATTATTTTCAAATGGACCAAGAATAGTAAAGCTGGTAAAATTAATGTTCATGAAGTAAGTTTCAATATGCCTCTTCAAAGGCAAACTTAAAATGTAAGTTTTTAATCTTCAAGGTAATTACACTAAAAGCCTGTAAGAAAGTAATTTTAATAGTCTCAAATTCTGACAATAATACATATCTTAGTAATATGTGAATCAAAGAAAAATTCACAATGAAAATTTGAAAATATTTTGAACTGCATGGTATAATGCATCAAATCTTGAAGGACAGAATTAAAAATATTTATAAAAATATTAGCACTTGGCATGTATCTATAAGAAAAAAGAAATTATGAAATCAAAATTCAACTTTAAATTCCATTAAAATGTCAAAATTAATTTAAAATAAGGAAGAATTCTGAAGCAATACAAAGAAAAATAATGGAAATGTGTATCAAAAATAAAAACTTTTTATAAAGCAGAGTATCTTTAAAAATACTTGTAAAAGTGACAATTATTTAGGAAAAGCAGATCAGAGAAAACGTAACAAAATATGAAAAATAAAAAAGTGAACATCACTACAGATCTTATAGTTCTCAAATGTCTCAAGATTTTTGTAAACTATTTTTACAATAAACCCCTAAATTTATAAATCACATAATTCTTCAGAAACAAGCATCAATTTTAGGCAGAAATGTAAAAATCTATATTATTTTATAGCCATTAAATATAATGTCCCTATATATCTTAAACATTTTCAGACTGGTTGTTTCAAATATTTGAAGACTCAAAGAGAAAAAAAACTTGCTAATTCAAATCATTTGGAAATATTGACTACAAAATATTTAGCAAATTAAAAATTGAATCTGTCAAATGATATAAGGGTATGCCTCCAGCCAAATTCATAGTTAATAATAAAATATTTGAAGATAATTCCTAACCATCAGCAGTAGTTTAGAATTGTATTTTTACCACTTTAAATACACTTCAACTAGTAAAATAAAGCATATATTAGTAATATGAGAATTGAAAATGAAGGAATTGTTAATATTCATAAATAATATAATTCTGAGCCTATAGTATAAAAATACTATACAAATAAAAGTTTAGATTAGCAAATGAAGTAAATAAAATTGCAGGAGTCAAAAAATATAAAAATGTTAATGTATATAGTGTATATAAGCATTATTGAAGTGGCATTTTGCTGATGCAAAAACGGTCCGAAGGAAATTCACATGTACAGAAAGTCTCCGGAAGGTAGCATTGTTTGAATGGGACATAGTAGATAGCCAATGGTGCTGTGACTGGTAAGTGGACTTCTCTATCACAAAAAAATGGACAACTGGACAAAACCTACAACTACATGAATTACAAGAATATTGGAAACCTAAACTACTTTTAAGAAAAGCTTCTGTAGCTCATGAGAATACACCTCTATGACTTTGATGTAAAGATTAGTTAAACATAACAAAAAGACACTGAAAAAGGAAAGATAATCAAAACTTACTAAAATTAAAACTTTGATTCATAGAAAGATGGCCCCAGAAATGTGAGAAAGAAAGCCAAAATAGTAGCAATTATGTGTGATATGTGCACCCAATAAAATAATCCTATCATGAATATATAAAAACTTTTAAGAAATAGTAAGGAAATGATATCCTCCAATTAAAAAGAGCATCCTTAAAAATCCTTAAAAATCAGTTCAAATGAGGATTTCAAGAGAAGTTTGAAAGCTAGAATAAAACATAGCTCAGGATAACTAAACTTTGAAAAATGCAAAAATAACTCTAACAATTCTACTTGTTAAAAGTGATATAGAGCAACCAACATACTCCCGCGTTCCTGGTAGGGTGAGCATATGTACAGACTGTTTGAAAATAATTTCTCAGTGTGACCTAAAGTTTCTGACCGATGGAAATTACTACATAACGTGCCCAGACAGAGGGAAACTGTGCCGGAGATATTTATTTGTGCATTCCCTCAATGGTGAACCAAAGGGAGAAAAGGAGAAGAAACCACCACGGGCCCATGATGCCAATATTACTACTAGTAGCTGTGAGAGGTATTACGGACCCTCGAATACACAATTACATCCATACCTTCAGGTAATCTTTGACGTAGAAAGGGGTTTTACACCAAGTCTTACCTGTGTGTGTGTGTGTGTGTGTGGGTGGGTGTGTGTGTGTGTGTGGGTGTGTGTGTGTCTTCACATCATAAATTCACGGCCTTGTTAGGCTCTACTTCTTTCATCTCTCATTTAAAAAGTACCGTGCAGTGGCTAGAGTAGTTTTGAAATACGCGTATAGTTTCTTATTTTTCCCCTGTAGGTCACGGTATCTGATGACATAATAAAGTTGCAAACTTCACCTCTTCCACATTTTTAAGAAACATAACCTCACTCTGAGAGAATAACACCAGGACCTCTCACGTGCACCCTGGAACTTCAGTGGGCTGGGCCGGCTGTGTTTAGTGCGCTTGAAGGTGTCACGGGATGGAATGGGAGCCAGAAAAAGCGCGGTGCAGAGTTCTGAATCATATAAACTCCAGTTTTGTGCAAAAGGCATTTAACACGTATGAATTTAACATTTTTACAGCTTATTGTTTTACAGATTAGAAAAGTATATAATACGAGAACTTTGCATTCTTTAACCTCCCTCTCTGTATGACATCAGGCAATCGATGAGTTTTTATCACGTGTTATAGGCTATGTTGTTGCTGTCATTTCTTCAGTATTCAGATACCAAAGGCAGGCCAGGATTGTAAGTGTTCCTGAGCATCATTATATTACAAGAAGAGGAAAATAGGAATCTCAGGTAGAGATGCTTATGCTTTTGGTGAATCTGTCATATTTGCTAAACGATCTATTTGCTTTAGATACCTACCTACCAAAAGGCAATTCACAGTGTGTCCACAAAATCATACATTGCTATGATGTCATGACCTTTTTATTTTTTTGAACACAGTCTAGCTATTAGCATTAGAATTTAAAATTCCACAAATCTTTTGTTTCAGAACATCAGTTAAACTAGGTTACAGTGGTGCCTCGGTTCACCAACTTAATTTATTCCACAGTTCTGGGAAGATGGCTGTGATCATGTTCATCACGTGTTCTTTAGGAAAGGAAGCAAAATTTTGCCAAACTCTTCTGTTGACGTGCTGAATTGATCACAAACAGAAATGATTATCCACTAAATGATTATCCACTGATGTATTGTCATATACTGTCTTTCTTTTCAGTAGCTTTTCTTGCAGGAGATAATCTAAAATAATAGAACAAGAATATCAGAGATTCCACAATGACAGATAGTGGAATAATTTTTAAAGTTGTAAGACTACTGAGAATATTTGGAAGAGTTACCTAATAAAAGCAGCTATTACAACCAAAAGATGGGAAGTAAGATCTGAATAATCATATAGGCTTCAGAATCATGAGTGAAAAATGGTAAAATTTCACATAGAGGGGCCAAGTGTATAGCTCAGAGGCACAGTGTCCACCCAGCAAGTACAAGGTCTTGAGTTCAATTCCCGATACCAAAAACAAAACAAAACAAGCACATAAGCATCACCATAGGAGTTATATTTACACATAAGACTGGGGCTAAGCTTTAAAAGTTACGTAAGATGGAAAAATACATAAAAAGTTAAATTGCCAAAAACACTAATTGATAGCTGTCCTGCTTCTTCAGGATGTTTTAAAATAACATTTCACCTAATGACATTAATAATCATTATGCTTTAAAAAACTGATGACAATAAAGCAATGTTACAGTAGATAAAGACGGGTATCTCAATCTGTTACATGTACTTACTATCTGCCTTTATTATGAAGTATTTGAATAAAATTTGCCTTAAAGAGCAAAGGAAAGAAGAGTGAAAAGTACAGATAAAACTTCATGCTGCATCCCACTTTTGTTTTCTTGTGCAATTATTTTTGTGGTCAGAGTTTTTACAACAAACCTGACTATCTGGTACTGTGATACCTTCTTGCAGGGCTGGATAATACTATGTGTGATTTTCACTTTTACAAGTGGCTGTCACCAGAGGCTAGGGCTACATTGGCTCTATTTCCATAGTTCAATATTTTAAGAGGTAAATTTATCTACATGTTAAACAGTGCATGTAACTTCACCTGAAAAGGAAAATGAACAGCAGTTTTTCTAACAAAAAATTAAAATGTCCACAATGATACTATAGTATATTGATATTGTAAATATTTAATGTTTGGAAAAAAGGAAATGTCCATCTACTTCTAAAATTATTACAAACCAATCATTAAGTTATTTCTTTTCAGGTATTTTACCATAAAAAACATACAAGTAGCCAAGTAATGTAAGAAGCAAATTAAAAGCTGTTTTTTAAAAAGTCATACATAAATATACCCTTGAAACAGGAGACAAAATCAGTTCTCAGTGATATGAGTTATCTAAATTTTGTGACTATTTCTGGTGATTTAGATCTCCAAAATCCTCCAAAGGCCCATGTAATGACGACTTGGTGGCTGGCCACACCAGCTCCCCCGTCTCTCTGTCTTTCTGTCTCTGCCTCTGCCTCTCTCTCTGTCTCTGCCTCTGTCTCTGTCTCTGTCTCTCTGCCTCCGAGCTACGACGTGGTGAGGAAATTTGCTCAACCACAGCTCCCTATCACAGTGATATATAGAGCCAACCAATCCTGCGCTGCAAGCTCCGAAATCTTGAGCTGAATAAATCTTTCGTTTACATTGTTCACCTTAGGGATTCTTTAGATATTTTGACAAAGGAGAGCAAAGCTGTCCCAATATAACACTTCTGTGTGTTGTGAGGTGACGACTTTGGCTTTGTATACAACCACAATAAAATTGGGTGCATCTGCATATGATTTGTTCTTCACATACTAATAATTCTGAAGGGAATTATATTTCAGTTTATGCGTGGATGCAAACTAATGTCACTGCAGGTTTGCTAAAGCTAATTACTCTCTAGCTGTCTTCCATTTTATAGCCAACTTAATACAGACAAATAGAAAGTTAACATTTAGAGACAAAGCCACAGTGTGTTTGTTCCACAAAGGTCTATATTCATCCTTTAATAACTCTGAAAAAATACTCTTAAAATTATTCAGATGCAAAGGAGAGAAACATAAATAATAAAACATCTAAAATATAAAAATGTAACTGTATAGATTTGGAGACCATGCAGGATTGTACTCATTATAAAAGTGAACATTTATTCAATGTGTCAAGTCCCAAAGAGATGCTTTATTTTCTGTACCTATTTTGGGTGATGTGATGTATGAATAATCATCTCTCTCATTTATAATGTGATAAAAGGAGAGGATTGAATTTAATTCTCCACAATTTTGTGAAGCTTGTGATACTGTAAGCTATCTGGAGACTTGTGTACTACCACCAGTGTGAAGCTGCAGTCAGCAGTAACAATGGACTGGTGCATGGGTCTGAAACCATTCACATCCAGGTTTTGTCAAGTATGTCAATTAAGGAGGCAGTAGGGGTACCTTATTGACAGAACACATAGTAAAACACTCTTTTACTGTGTGGCACTCCTAGGTGCCTGTAAATACTGAGTATCCCAAGTCAAGCTAAACTTTAAGATATACCAAAGACTTAGCTCCACAGTATTTTCTTAGAAACCTTTAACTTCTAGAAATTTAGCCATGCCTTCAAAACCTCCCAAACAGAATGAAATGTCAGCATGTTCTTTTGAGCTTCATAATACAAATCATATTTCAAATAGCTTATTTCCAAAGATGCATTGATACTAGAGAAAATAGTTATAGGTGGCTTTATCTTCCAAATATGGAACTAAACCAAAGAAAGAAATGCCAATTTACTCCAATTCATCAAATTTAAGAAATTATTGAAAGTATTAGTGTCAGTATTTTAATACTAAGAAAGAATAGCTCTAACAAACTCTGCTATTCTATTTTGATGTCAGAGGTGTTAAAGTAAGAAAATGGATACATTTTTAAATTGGAGAAGATGACAGCATGACTTTAAGTGATATTTTTAAAAGGAAATCTCAAATTTTGAGGGAATTGCATACCAATATTTTTATTTATGTCTTTAAGAAATTTGCCAGCTAAACACATATCTCTATTATTTTTATAGCATGTGGAAAATTACCTTTATAGAGTTTTAGGGGCTTAGTTAAAATATGGAGACAATGTTTTATAAGCAACCACAGACCAAGTTTTAGTGCTTTAATTGTCTAAAATATTTCAATAGTTTCAACAGCATACATGGATAGGACCCAAGAAGAAGTGGAAATATTTATCTTGGTCCAGGATAATGAACGGAGAGATATTGTATGGCACTAGATAGTTGAAGATCAAAAGTCAATCGTTGTTAGGCAAGCTGTAACTGCAGAAAGCAGAGAGTGTGTAAGAGGCAAATGGACTTTCTACACTTGAACACAGGATATGCGGTTCTTCAAAAACAGTAGAGGAGTGGGAAACCCTATTTTTTTTATAGGGATAGAAACTGCTCTGGAGAGGTGGTGAAGAGCTTCTTTTTCTCAGGAAAAAAGAGAAAAGAAAAGGCTTAGCCCTGCATTCCCAATTGATTCTTACAAAGTTGATATTTGCGTCCCGTTTCAGTCTTGTAGGGAGGAATGAGGAGGATGCAGAGGTACCCAGAGTCTTACATTGACGAATGTGTAGCTACAGAAAACAGAGGCAGAAGGGAACAGCGCCAAGAACTTCTACAGTAAATCAAGCAGGATTTATCTGTGTATAACTGTACACTGGGACAAGTACAGTATTATTAATCGTCCTTGGGCTAAGGTACTCTAAGGACCACCACCAGAGAAACTCAGAGCCATGGACAAAACAAACTCCAGTTCATGTTGACAAGATGGGATATGTAAAGCCCACATTGATTTTGGTTATAAACATGGGCCACTTTGGTTATTTGGAAAATGCAGGTTGTAAAAATAAGGGGAAAGATGGCACACAGCTTTAACTTTGTCAGGGGATTGAATAGTTGGGGAAAATTGGTGATGAGAGAATGTGTTTAGGAAGTCATGGGTAGAGACCCATTCAACAGTAGAAACCTATTTTTATTAGGTTTTGGTTCCAATATTTGTAGAAAAGTTTGTGTTAAGTGGAAAAACATACCCTGCTCTTTAGTGTTTTTTTTTTTTTTTTCTCAGAACAGCTTCTGGGAAATCTAGTTCTAAAGATTATGTGTAAATATAAGTATTTATAATATGAATATAAATTCTTTTAATGCAGAGAACATAATTTTGCAAAGAGGTTAAACACTATTTCAAGGTAATACTTTACAAATAGAATTTTAGAGATAGAAGAATTATGCTGCTATCTTTTCAGACTAAGAAAAAGTGTTTTCTTTGAATGATAGTGATCATAATAAAAGCACAAAAATCAAAATCAGAGAAAAATACAGTAGAATATCTGATCACACAGAAATGGCCTTTATTAATATATGTTCAACTTAATTTCTACTATTTCTTGAAGAGACATATCTACAGGAAATTATTGAGTTTTTATGAAAATTGGACTATAGTGTGTATGTTATGTTGTATAAATTATTAATCAATAAAGTTTAATGATTCAACAATTATTACTACTACAGTATAAGGAAAGGAATTGTTGAATTTAAAATAAAGACATCGATCTGTAGACAACCCAAAAGTGTAATACTGAAAAGTGGCCCCTGAAATTCAGAAATTTAATGAGATTTGTCATTATGTGTTCTAACTGCATATTTCAAATAAAATTGACTCCTTGCTTTGACAATTTAAAGTTCTCACAACTACATTTTATACCACCACTCCTCTCTTAGTCTTTATTCTAATCTATTAAGCATAGTTCAAACATTTTCAGCATTAATTTTAATGGAGCTGTATTAGTAGATCATTCTATGAGTCATTTAAATACAGAATCTCCCTTCTTGTGCTGTTTTATTTAGATTGTTGCTTCAGTGGTGGGGCTTTATTCTTATTACACCTGCATTTTACATCCTCTGAAATGTTCATCCTCAGCACCCAAACCCTCCCTCAATCCTCTGGAGTTTTAGTTCCTGTGTGTACGCATATTAAGAAAATTTCTGTTGCTTTCCCTTAATTTTTTAGCAGGCACTGAGCATCTGCAGACTTCTACTGCCTTCTGTTACTGATTATTTTTATTAGAGAATCTAATGTCACCCTTAATATCTACTTGAATTTAAAGATTTTAAAATTTTCAATTATTTTATTTACTCTTGAAATTCAATAGATTTCTGTTATTTTCTTCTAATTTTTCCCTTGAGGAAAAATTTCTCTTTTTATATTATAAAATATAAAGTTTCTCCCCCTTCTAATTTCTTGTTAGATGTGTGTTTTACACTCTGAGTTTCTATTCTGTGCTCCTGTCAGCGTCATTGATAATGCATCTTCCTCGTTTCCGCTTTTCTCTTCTCCCACTCCGTGTAACCACGGTCTCCCGTCAGGGCTGTGATCTCCTGTTGACCTGCTCTTTTTATGGTGATGTCAGCCCCTTTTTCTATGCTTTGGTGGTATGAACACTGCTTTCACCCCTTTCATATCTGTACATATATTGTCCAGGATCACTCTGCACACTTCATTTCATACTTTTTTCTTGCTTATTTCATGGATCCTCCAGCTTGTCCTCAATGTATTATAATTTTAGTTTTTTGTTTTTTTGTTTTTTTTTTGCGGTACTGGGGATCGAACTCAGGACCCTGCGCTTGCTAGGCAAGCGCTTATTCCACTGAGCTATATCCCCAGCCCTATAATTTTAGTTGTTTATATATGTATGTATATACATACAGATATAGATAGATATAGTTTTAGGTAGATAGATAGACAGATAGAGATAGATAATTTAAACTAAGGAACTGTATTAGTCAGTACTCACTGGAATCAGATGTACAAGAGTGTAAACATCTGTCCGGGTGCTGGAGAGCTGAAAGACGCAGGCAAGGGTTTGGAGCACAGGACAATGGCTGCTGTGAGTCCCTATCAAGGGTGTGCACTGGAAAGGCCCAAGGGCCAGTGGTGGAAGCTAGAAAGCCTGTGTCTGCAGGTAAAGGGTCTGTGCCAGGAGAACCTGCCCAAGGTGAAGACAAGGGTTGGAGCTCTGCAGGAGGAAGACAGCTGTCAAATCTCCTTTGAAGTAAAACCACCAAAAAGCATCTTCTTCAGGAAAATCGGCAATATGCAATCTTCCTCTCCACCCTCCTTCTGTGCAGTTCCAGTAACAATCCTCAGGTGGGTCTTCCATGCCCAGACCCGCACTGAATCAGATCAGCTGGGCAGTCCCACTGAAGGTGACTATTAATGAATCCAGTACAGGAATACTATGTATTTGAATGGATGGCTTATGACTTCTCTGGTCCTTTCAAAGAATTAATGACTTTTCTTAAGAAAACTTGGCTTCAGATCCTCAGTCTCAGTCTCTGTCTCTGTCTCTGTCTCTGTCTGTCTCTCTCTCTCTCACTCTCTCTCTCTCTAAATATATATATATATATATATATATATATATATATATAAAGTCTCAGTATTTGATACTTCATACATATTACATACTCTATTTTTAAGCAGACAATTCATGAAAACTTGAATAGAAAATGAGAGATAATTGCTGAATGACTCTCCATCTAACTGTAGCTTTGATTTAGGAGTGTTGATTTGAAACATTTGCTCTTTTCCTAGAGTAGATAGATCTAATCAATTTTTATGATGAAGGTATAAATGTAGCTCTGAATGATCCTTTGGTCTGGATATTGGATTTTGGACTGGATGGTGAATTTTGTTGAGTTATTTAAATTACAAAGCAAAGTAATAGGAAGACTAGAGGAAAACAGAAAGTTTGAGCATATATTTCTTTTAGGATCTCTTCTGGGGTGTGAAAAATATTCTGTCATCACATAAGTGAAATTCAAATCTAGATAAACCTGTCAATGACAGTCCTTTTTTTTGATATTACAGTAGTTGTTTGTCTCAGATTTTAAAGATCTTTGGAAGTAAATTATAGGAAGCTTTAGTTAACCCAAATATTTAGAAAATGGAATATTGTAGTTAATTAGACCTCAGTTTAACTCAGGCAGGAAATCTTTGATTTCAAAATTATTGCAAATTTTTAAAATGTAAATCAAAAGTATAAATAAGGACCAAATATATAATAGATACTGAGGGGAAGAAAATGCCACACTGAGGAGGGAAACGGGAAGGGAGAAAGGAGAAGGCAGGGAGAGACAAGAAGAAAACTGAAAAAATGGACACAGAGCTTCTGTGGATAAGGAAGGGAAGAGAAATTGAGGGGAGGAAGGGGAATGGGAAATAATAGCAACATGTTATGCAGAGACACAAATTCCTTTTGATGGACGTTATCAGTATATATATCTAAAATATACCAATAAAAGTAATAAAAAATAGATAAACAAAATGCTCTAGCTAACTTTCCTGGCCTTGCAAAAGACAACTGATTCTTCTTTGGAAGTTTCAAGATTATTGGGATTTTAGTAGAAGTATGGTAAGTAGGGATTCTCAATATTCTGTATAAAGGTAGATGTAGTTGTGAATAAATTATGTAATTTACACATTCAAAGTTTCCAATAAAATAATATTCATTTATAACATTTCCATCTTTTAGTAATCACCTGTTTCCTGTGGAAATGGAAATATATATATATATATATATATATATATATATATACACACATACATAATCTTTTATGAAAAGGCAAAAGATTTATATGATCTGAAGAGAAATCAGAGTATAATACGATCTTTTATACAAGGGTATATATTGGATATTTATATTTCTTACGTGATATATATTATGGAAACATTATATATTGTACATTTATGATGGCATATTATAGAGTTGTGTCTCAATAAACTTATCATAAGTTGAACCCCTTAATTGGAAAATGCGTGTAATAAACCTAGCCTGCTACACATATTGTAGCTGAGCAGCTCAGTACACAGTGGGTGTCAGTTCTTGCCGTGCTGACAACATGGCTCACGGCCCAGCCACTGCCCTGGATCACAAGGGCCTTACTATGTATGGTGACCGTGAAAGTAGATCAAAATTCAGAAGTGAAGTAATATATTTTTCTGCATTATAGTAAATTTGAAAACTGCATGGCAAAACACCAGAAATTATAATGTCTGTGTTATGATATCTTAAATTACATTTACTAATTTGATTGTGGTCATAGTTGTACAAAATTCTACAAATAAGGTAAAAATTACCAAATCGCATACTTTTAGTTTATAAGTTGTATAATATGCAAAGATTAGTCCAATAAAACTGCTATTTAGATATGTACATGCCATATTTTGACTTCTCATTTGTTCATGTCTTAGCATAATCTATTTTTTAATCCACTGGGGTTTTAAAGTAGCAGCATAAGTCACTCAGATAACAATGAGGCAAGAAAAGGAAAAAATGATGAAAGAAGGATAAAATGGAAACAAAGCTTTGTAAATCAGGAGCAAAGAGGGGTTGAAGAAAATGTGAAAAATAACCAGAGGAAACAAAAATTGTAATGTACAGGTACAAATCCCTATGATCACTGTGAACATGAAGTTTAAATTTTACCAATAAACTTTTTAGAAACCCACAAAATGAGGTGAATCCATCCGTGCTAAACACCAAAGCTAACTCTTATAAATATTAGGTAGAGAGATAGGAACAACACAAATAGAATGACATGCTCCTGTAACATGTACTATGACTAATGTACCCTATGAAATATCTGATATATGTCTGCACAATAATTTGGAAATTCTGTTCAACAAAGGACTATCTGGATACATTTTGAAAACTAAGTGAATTACATTGCAGTGTGTTTTTTTTTAACTTCTTTTTCTTACAGCTAGAAATTAAGCAACTTCTGTAACTTTTAGTCCATTTCTCATTTTTCTTTTACACATTTGAAAATTCCGAACACAGTTACATCCTGATAAACTATGGTTTGTGTGTCTTGTGACAGCATTTCAACTGTTCATTTTACTTTCTGTTCCTGATAAGGAGTTTTCATTACTATATGCATTTTCAGTTATTTGATTGCTGAAAGGGAAAAGGGACTTGTAAAAATATCTGGAAATTCCCTCGTGTACTTATCTTTCAAAATGGAAAGCCTGTGCTGAGTAGATGAATTAAAAAGAGATAGGGATGCCTAGATTACAGTTTAACAGAAGCCATTGATCTTTACCAATGAGACTGACAACAGAGATCCATTAAAGTCTACAGGACAATGAAAAAATTCCTTTCCTTTATCTTCCCTCTTCCTAAATCTGATTCTTCTTTTCTAGAGTCTCCTGTCCTTCAGAAGAGACATTAAATGCTGATGAGGCAATGCCCTTTACAAATCTCTCAGTATTATTAGAGAAATTACTTTGATTCTAAATATGAATATTTGGTTACCCCTCTGAATAACAATAAACTTGCTGTATCATTGGTTGTCCATCAGAAAAGCGTCAGGATGGTAAAAAAGGGATTGTTCAATTTAAGAGCCTTGCCACTTCAGCGGAAACCACTGAGACTTAAAACAGCACACTGACAGTCAAGTCAATGACTGACTTAGCATGACATTTAGCACAATCTCTTTCCCATTCTTTTCATTTACTTATATTTTGTTCTTACTTAAAGGTGTCCTTCATACTGTCAGTAACCATGTGATTCTTAAAGGTGGAAGCCACATGACTCTCAGCTTCCCTCCTCAAATACATCCAAGCCATAGTGCCATCCATTTGCTTAGTCACTTGAAGCGTATTTATTAGATCCTTTGGGGAAGGCAAGATTGTTCACTGGTGCAGCTGTTTAAGTGACTAAATTACTTGGGTGAGTAATAAAAATGGAGTAATGAATGTATTTTAATGTGATATAATTTACAACATTGAAAAAGGCCTGCTTTGCAGAAATCCCACTTCATTCTCCAATTCCCACAGTGGAAAAAACTTATTTCAAACTTGTGCCACCCAAATTCTACATTTCATCTCTCCGTCACAGCACTTAATTGATTGTCTTATAATCTATATCATCTTCAAAACTAAACCACAAGAGTCTTAAAGTTAAGAATCCAGTCTTGCTGATATTTGCATACTTCATACTTATTTTTAGGGCTAACTTGCCAAAAGTAGATAATCAAGATATCAGTTGTATACAAACCTCTGTGTATGCCTGTGTGTGTGTGTGTGTGTGTGTGTGTGTGTGTGTGTGTGTGTGCTTGGTGCAGATTTAAAAATAAAAATTCAGTAAAGAGAAGCTACATTGGGATAATTACATAGTAATTCTTGGTGTTTGTTTCTCATCTACTTAATAAAAGGTAAAACCTAGTTACAAGAATCAGTTGTGTTCTCTCTCTAAGCTGTGTGGTTGGCACTGTGCTAGCATCTTCCTTACATTACATTTCTGTAAATTCATTTATGAAAATAGAATCACACAGTACATTTGATTTGAAGCACCTTTCATTCGCTTATTGATTCCATTGCTTATATGTTATGATGATTTGGAGAACAATTTTTCTTTCTTTTTTCTTTCTGAGATCTGGTTTAGCTGTGCAGTTTAGGCTGCCCTTGAACTCACTTTGTAGCCCATGCTCATCTTGAATTTGCAACAATCATCCTCCTTAGCCTCCAGAGTGCTGGGATTACAGGAGTGTGCCACCATGCCTGGCAGAAAAGAATTTAAGCTCTCTGTTCCTGTTTTATAGATAGATAGATATTATGTTTTAGTGTTAGACAGCACATGTGCTTTAAACAGTTGGTGGTGTTTCTTGGGTCTTTTTTGTAGAGTATCGTGTCATTTGTGGGTAATGATAACTTCTTCTTTTCTTATCCTTATTTCTGTTATTTCTCCCCTTGACTAATTACTCTGGCTAGTGTTTCCAGAACTATTTTGAATAGGTGTAGTGATAGCGTACATCCTTGTCTTGTTCCTGATTTTGGAGTGAAAGCTTTCATTTTTTGTACATTTAGTATGATGTCGGCTGTTAGTTTGTCATAGATAGCTTTCATCTAATTGAGGTAAAGACTATTCTATTTTTTTATCATTAATAAGTGTTAGACTTTATCAAAAGCTTTTTCAGCATCTGTTGAGGTGATCATGTGATTTTTATCTTTGGCTCTGTTGCTATGGCATATTACATGTCTTGATTTCCATAAGTTCAAATATCTCTGAATTCCTGGGATGAATCCAAATTTGTCAGGGTGTGTAATTTTCTTGATGATTTGCTGTATTCTGTTTGCTAGTATCTTACTGAGCATTTTTGCTTCTGTGTTTATGAGGGAGATTTTACTGTAGTTGTCTGTTTCGGTTGCGTCTTTCTCTGCTTTGGGTATTGGGGTAACACTTGCTTCTAGGAATGAATTAGGGAGTATTGCTTCCATTTCAACTTCATTAAAAAGCTTGAGTTGTATTCACATTAAATCATCTGTAAATTTCTTAAAGAACTTGTCAGTGAATCCATCAGGATATGGGCTTTTCTTTGTTAGTAATTTTTAATTACATTTTGAATTTTATTAACTGATATTGGGCTATCAGAATTTTTATATCTTCTTGATTCAGCTTTGGTTAGTCAAAGGAATTAACAAATATCTAGGAATGTGTCCATTTATTCTGGATTTTCTATCCTAAGTGAGTAAAGATTTTTGAAGTAGGTATTGGTGATCTGAATTTCCATAGGATCTATAGTGATTTACCCTTTTCACTCCTCATTTCACGAATTTGAGATTTTCTTTCCTTTTTTGAAAAGGTCGGCTAGTGGTTTATCAATTTTATTTATTCTTTCAAGAAACAACTCTTTCATCTATTAATTCTTTGTTTGTTTTCTTGGTCTCAATTATGCTAATTTCGGCTCTGACATTCATAATTTCCTCCCTTGTATGGGCTTTGGGTTTTACTGCCTCTTCTTCTTCTAGAAGCTAGAGGTGAAACATTAGGTTATCTGTGGTCATTTTGTTTTCCTGATGCTAGAATTCACTGCTATAGACTTCTTTCTTAGGACTGTTTTCATTGTATTCCACAGGTTCTGGGATATTGTATCTGCATTTTTGTTTAGTTGCTGATATTGTTAAATTTCTTCTTCAAATTCATCTGTGACCCATTATTTTTTCCAGAGGG
Source organism: Dinomys branickii (assembly GCA_004027595.1). Taxonomy (NCBI): domain Eukaryota; kingdom Metazoa; phylum Chordata; class Mammalia; order Rodentia; family Dinomyidae; genus Dinomys; species Dinomys branickii. The sequence goes on along the minus strand of PVLD010000122.1, from coordinate 208,980 downwards.
TGTTATTTAATTTCATACAGTTTTTAGAGTTTTTGCATTTTCTGTTTCTTTTTTTTTTTTTTTTTTTGAGACATGGCCTCATTATGCAATTTAGGCTGGCCCTTGAGCTCACTTTGTAGCCCAGGCTGGTCTCAAACTTACATCTATCTGCCTGTCTCAGCCTCCCTAGTGCTGGGATTACAGGTGTGCAACATCATGCTCAACTTTGCAGTTTCTTTTGCCATTAATTTCCAATTTCATTGTACTATGCTCTGATACTATGCATGGGAAAATTTCAATTCATTTGCTTTTACTTAAGCAGGTTCTATTGCCTACTATATGGTCTATTTTGGAAAACATCTCATATGCAGTTGAGAAGAATGTGTATTCTAATATTGAGTGAAACACTCTGTAAATGTCCACTAAATCCGATTTTTCACAGATTTGATGTTTCTTTTCTGATTTTTTTGTCTCTTTGATCTATGTCTGTGTGAAAATGGGGTATATTAAAGTCTCCTGTTACAATTGTATTGTTGCTTATTCGATTTTTCATGAGGGATCTAAATATTTTTGTCTCTTTCTGGAAATGTGGGGATACAACTGGACCATCCCAAGCCTCAAATGCTTGGTTCTAATACTTTAAGAATTTTGTAATGTTTATAAATTCTATAGCCACTGGCAGTATTTTATTTTATTCTTTTTTTTTTTTTTTCGGTACTGGGGATCGAACTCAGAACCCTGCGCTTGCTAGGCAAGCACTTATTCCATTGAGCTATATCCCCAGCCCCAAGTATTTTATTTGAACTTCTGTGAATCTTGCCTCATGTCCGATGGTGTCATTTATGCTTTTCCACTTAGTCTTTTTCCTCTGGATCGTGCCCTTGAGGTATTTGTATAAATACTTCATCAGCAATGCAACTTCCTACATTGCATTCTATCAACAATATGTATTTCTGAGACTGTTTATATGGAAATTAATAATCAACATAGAATCCCCACCAAATATTTTTAATGTTGCTAACATTAAATTTTAGCCTTTTATAGCAAAATGGTCACATAATTGCTCTCTCACATTGAAAAAGCATTAAAATATTCCTTTCAATTTTGCATTTTCGGTGTCTTTTGATAAACTTGAGTGATATATTGGGGATATCCTAGTGTGACTTTGCTTTGAAGTCTAATAAAACTGGAGTCTGGTGTCTGCAGGTGAAGGCAGCCAAAGTAACAGCCTCTCAAGCAGAGTAGTGTTTCTAAAAGTGCACCCTGCTCGCTCCTTCCTTCCCTTTTAGCCAGGTGGGCTCCACGCTTGCCAGGTGGCGCCGTTTACACTGGAGAGGGGTTCCTACCCTTGTAGCTTGTCGGACTTTGTGCCAGTCCATTGTAGAACCCCCAACAGCACACCTGGAAGCAGGCGTCACTAACCTGCTCTGCGTCTCTCAATCTAGTCGAGCTTAATAATCACCAGCAGAGAAATGTCTAATGTACTGACTCAGTGTCAAAACTCTGAACACAAATTTAAAAGTAGCAAAAAAGTAAATATTTTGCCAATAACGTATTTCTAGTATTTATTTCAAATTTTAAATGAAGTATTGAGGCTAAAAGCCATGTAGAAACAAATTAAATGTTTCTTGAAAACTTTAGCACAGATTATAATGGATGCATTTCACTGGGGTTTTGGATCACTGATGGAAGGATCTAGCTACAGAGATTCAGCTTAGAGCAATGCTAGAATTTCTTGTGAGGATTTATGCTTTATTTAACAAAGTCTGATTTCCTATCATATTGTTTTAAAATTCCATATTTAGTTTCTTTCAAATTAAATAAAAAAATATCAGAAAAACAAAGTCAAAGATTGAAATGATCTTTAAGTGCCAATGTGCAATTTGTTTCTAAATATCTTCTCAACACTCTGTGAGTCAAAGCAGTCTAGATCTTTTTCTTAAACAACTTCTGTGCATTTTGTTGCATAGACAGTTTCAGGGAGGAAGGTGCTGTAGCACTTTTAACAGAATGCTGTGATTAGGGCTGGAGGTACAGCTCAGTGGGCTAAGTGCTTGCCGCTGAGCACTAGGGCCCTGAGTTCGATCCCCGGTCCCGGAAAAAAAAAAAACAAAAAAAACAGAATGCTGTGATCTTCCTGTTTTACTTCTGGCTCAGACATGAGGACAATAAAAGTTAATTCCAGAGAAGTGTATGCTGCAAAAACTTAAAAGCAGGAGGCTAAAAACTAATTAAGTGACTCTTAAAACTTTCACTCCCCTTGAGGTTATAAAAAGGAATTATCCAGAGGGAGGAGACTAGGGTACATTTGGAGATGGTGATTTTCTCAGCTCAAGTTACAGTATGTTTGTTTGTCCACCCACCTTCTACCTCCCACAAAGTAGAATAGAATGTCTTTTATCCTTTCCCATTAAAAGTAGGATTCAAAGAAAATACTTGGCGAATATAGTTTGGGCTCCCCGCTGTTCATGATGCCTCATGACGCGATGGGTAATCATCCCAGGCAAACTTGAGAAATTGGAAAGGTGATGGACAGGCTGGAGCGCTGCTCCCAGCAACCTGCAGGACGCTGACGACGCTGCCGACAATCGGTACATGATACCTAACGAAGACCACATTTGGGTGCATGTTCCTATAGTCACTTGCGGTTCAGAAGCACCAAACTGTCTGAAAAATCTTTATGACTGCAGAAATGTGTGTCCTTACAAGGGCTGTGGCGAGGATGTGGACTGTGCTGCAAGAGTGACTGCATCAATGTATCAAGAGACGAAAGCAGGTGCAGCAGTCGGGAGCTTTCTCCTGCAGGTGAACTTGCAGCGCTCATGTGGCCCAGTGTGTGGTAAGCCATGGGGTCACAGTGGAGGTCCTGTACTGCGCTTATTTTTTTTCTTTTTCTGTTCTTAACTCCAAAACCAAAAGGACCATGAAGGTGGGTTAGAAACCCAACTCCATAGAAATCACTGAACCTGAGGCAGGGACAAAGTTTATAGTAAGATTAACAGGGCACTCCAGTCTTTATGTAGGAGAACGTGTTTTCTGCTTTAGCATAATCATAGACCTCATTATCACATCTCTGTACATAGAAAAGGTAGAGGTCCATCTGTATTGTTACTCAGGACAATGAGAAAATTTCACTCATGAATACACATAAGGAGATAAAATAATTTTGCTTTGTGATTATACTAATAACTTCTACCTATACAATATACTGTCTAAACTCTCAAATGTGTTAATCAAAATAAATCACGTACTACCCTTAGAAGTATTTAGCAGTATTTATTTTTAAAATTATGCATAATGACACCCAATGTGCAGGGTCATTCCAGGAGTGAGGAAACACATCTAGTAGATGTTATATTTAGTTTCAATTACCATTTCAAAATAATTATAGGTAGAACATATGCTGAATTGTTACTTCAAATGGCATTAACAGATCTGACCATGTATTAGAATGGATTGGTACTATTTCTATTAGATTCAAGGAAAATCAAAAAATTGAAATGGTATAACTTCAAATATTCCTTTTAAAAGTGTAAGACTTCAGTGATCACACATGAATATGAATAATATATAATTGGTATTAAATGATTTCATCTTTTGCTGTCAAATAAATTCCTGGGCATTATTCTTCAGATTATTCTTATAGGACAGCCTGATGACCCATCATTTTATATGTGCAATATTCTATGTAAAATATGTGCCATGCATCTTTTGTCTTTACTGCATGTATTTTTTTAGGAGTTGTGAGTCATTTTATTCTGATATTTGCATAGCTTCTTTCTGAGAAAACCGTTCATTCTACAGACAGCTTAAGAGTTGGGTTTGCTATTTTTAGGAATAGGAAAAGCATTTCTCCAAGATAATGGGCCACCACGAGGGGTGCCCTTGTACATTACTTCCTCTCCTAATTAAAGGGAATATGCAAGTGAGAGGAAGTTGGCATTGTTAAAGTAAATGACCCAATACTTTAGTAATGAAGACACACCTAGGCTGAAGTTTATTGTTTTAATTTTAATCTTGAGCAATTTTGGCCCTCCAGAGTAGGCTGCTCGCTGTGTCCTGCAGTGCCTCGCTTCCACTGAAACAGCAGTGCAGCCCATTGAATCCATAAAAACAAAAGCACCTGTAGTAAGCTGCATTTTGGAATGAAGTGGTTTGTTTATAGGGAAAGTGAATTGCAATTGGACATTTATTAAATCTGGTTTTTAACAGGCTGTCATAAGTGAGGTTCTTCAGAGGGCAGAGATATTGGGAGACTAAAACTTGCTTAAATTATGTCCCATAAAAATATAGATGTGGCTCAGATGCCTTTGGATTAAATATTCATTACCGAATATTTACATAATGCATGTGAAAGTGCTTTTAAAATAAAAACTCTCTTTATATGAATCGAAGCTATGGCCAGATTTTCCCCATTATACCCAGTAGAGCACTTCAAAGTACCCTCTGGAGCCTTAGAGATGAGCAATTCCTCCCATCCTGTCTACAAAGTAAGAAGTCTGACTCTTCTATATTGTCCACAACTACCCTGTTTAAATGGTTTCTGGTGCTCTAAAACTGCTCAAACCTCATTGGAGTATCTATTTTTTATGATTTATAAATATATGATGCTAAAAAAAACAAGTACAATTTTTAACTTTCATTGAAAAGTGTTGAATGCTCAACAGGGCCTTCCCAATGTATGATGTAAAATCCTGTGCATGCATAGGAAAAGGTACAGGCAGAACTGGCTTCCTATCCTACCTTCACTATTAACTAGTTCCATACATAACCTTTGACAAATAATTTTAGCTCTGTTCTTTACTGTTTTTCATCTTTGTCTATGAGGTTGTAATATCTACCTTGAAGGATTGCTTGAAAATTAAATGACACAGTCCAGGCAATGCTCCCAGTATCTGACACATTGAAAAGGTTGACAAACTGCAATTTCTCCTACATAATAATATTAGTATTGCCAAACTGAAGGCAGCTAACTCTCAGTTACCCATATTGATGTATGGAAATCCCTATGCTGATCAACAACAGTAGTGTGAACATAATTTTCACACCTAGTTTTGTCATCTTTTCATATTTTATAATTTTCTAATATTTATAATGTTTAGACATGAAAGAAGCTTATTAGGAATTGAATGTTTCAACCATCTCATTTTACACATGAATAAATGTAGTACAGTCAGTTAGTGGTAGAATTAGGATTGAAGATTAAATCTTTTCATCCTATTCTGTGATTTTATAGTATTTCAAATAACATAATAAAACTAATTTTAGAAACTGATCTCAGAATGAAGCAACTGAAACAATGTCCACCTTCACTTACTTCCCCTCTGAAAACTTCATTCTGTGGGTGTGGATCATAATCGCTTATACTAGTTGAAAGCAGTGTACAGGGACAGAATTGGTGAGTCATTCTAGTAAAAATGTGAGGTTAGTCTAAACTTTAGGCTATTTAGGACAGCTGTGGATCAAAAAAAAAAAAATCACTAAGACCTAAAATTGTGACCAGACCAATTTACCACATTAGCAGATTATATCGTTTACTTCAGAGCTTCCAGATAGAGTAAAGATGAAGGCGATTTTTCAGGCTGAGCACATAGGCACCATCTTAAGTTACTATCTTTGCTTATAACCTCACTGGAGGCAAAGAAGTAATTAACTGCTTTGCACTTGAAATCCTTCAGCTGTGACTCCTAAGCAGGTAAAACTAACATGATAAGAGTAAGCAGAATTGCTGATAATGACACAAGTAATGGTAAAGTAAGAAGAGCCGGTCATAATTTCTACAACAGGAAACTGAGCTTGGCTTTGGGAAACTCGCGTACCGGCTAACCTTCCAGGAAAACTGACTCTTTCCTTACTGCACTCTCCGCAGTCCTCTAAGGGCACTTATTTTCTAACTGGCACTGAAGTTATTTTGCACATGTCTTAACTAATTGTACTATAAGCAGCTTGAGAATAAAATATCTTCCTGTCTTTTCTCTAGATTCAGGACACTTTCTTAGTAGCCCTTGACCATAGTCGGCATTTACCAAGAGTTAAATGAATTAGTATATTTATGTTATAAAGATATTAAAATTATATTTCATATAATGGAAGAAGAAGATAATAATAAAGTACTTGAAATTCTTCCTTCCTGGAGGAATAGAAAATGTTTTCATATTCTCTTTCAATAAAAGAAACAAACTGTATAGCTTCCTCTAAGGGTCTTAACTAAAAAAAACTGGAGAAATAAGAAAATTTCTTCAGGTGGCTTAAAATACACTCACTTTGATGTAACTTCTTGTAGAATTCAGTGAATTAGTTGAATTATTTCCAATGAGATAGTCATAAATAAAATATGAGCTGACTATTAAGAAAAGGTCACGTTCTTCTCTATGTGGCTAGTTTTATTTCATGATTTTTGACCTTGCCTGTACATAGCAGACACAAGTGGCTGAATATGCAGCATCTATTTCCTCATATTTCTTTCTAAAAGAATTATAAACTCACGGACCCTCTGTGCCCTCATGAACTTCAAGACACTCAGGAGAAAGTTAAAAGCTACTGTCTTGATGGCTTACTCTATTCATGTGTTACGATCATTCTCATCTACGATTGTTCACAATACTGAGCTCACTACACAACTACCAGCACCAGTGAACTCCACAAGATTTTTCACACACACCACCCCCCCCCCCGCGTCAGGGAATTGAACTCAGGACTTTCCGCTTGGGAAGCAGGCACTTGTGCTGCTGAGCTACATCGCAGCCTACTCCCAAGTTATTGATCCAATCAGAGCAAACCTCCACATCATCACTTTGTTGTCTTACTTTCCTTCTTTCTACCTTTCTGCCTTTCTCTCACTTCGTTCCCTTTCTGTTTCTTAACTCTCTTCTCCCTCTCAGCCTTTCTTTGACAGCTCTCTCTCTCTCTCTCTCTCTCTCTTTTTTTTTCTTTGCGGTTCTGGGGATCGAACTCAGGACCTTGCCCTTGCCAGGCAGGCGCTTGTTCCACTGAGCTCTATGGGCAGCCCCTCTCTTTCTTATTTTAATTCTTTCTATTTTCTGGAGACAGGGTCTCCCTTTCTTGACTCCTAGTCTGTGGCCAAATCCCCAAACCTTCTACCTTAGTCTCCCAGAGTCCTAGGATTATAGGTGTGTGCGACAGTAGCGTTATTCAATGCTATTATTTTGTTTCCTCTGCATCTTAATCTCCCCTCCTGTAGTGAACGTGAAAAACTCAGCAAGCAACCTACTTACCAAATGCTTTTTATCCTGCAAATGACCACTGGCCCTTAATGATGTTGATGCTGAAGGAGACAGAGAGGAGAAGGTTTTGATTTTGTGATGTCATCTGTGAGGCACTATATAGACTAGTTTAGAATCCAACACTCCCCATGGACTTTTTTCTTCTTAAAATGATAAGTTGTTGTGTAAACCTATTTGTTCCAAGATTGCTGCAAACTAATTTTGATGCACTCCTTCACCTCAATCCTCCACTGCATTTTTAAATTTACCTCCTTGCTCATTTATTTTTCTATATGGGCCATTATTATTCTTCTGTAGGGCAACGTGTCTACCTTTATGATACTAAATGATTAGCGTTAAATATGGACAATAGGAAGGGGAAATTGTACAAACTCGAATGAAGTGCTAACAGCTAAAAGACCGATTTTGTAATGTGCATTTGTAGCAGCTATTTGAGTGAGTCTACATAATGGTTTTAAAGGACTTTCAATAATGTTTCCTGCAGCTGTGCAGACTTTTAACTTTTAACTCTTCATTTAAAAAATACATCTAAATATAAATCAAGCACTATACACTTCCAATTTAGCTGTTTGAATGGAATGAGAAAGTTGAAAGCTGGAGCAGTCATGAGTAAGTGCTATAGAAAGCTGCAGTCGACAGTTGCAATTTAAAACCAATCAAGTGGGCAGGAGTAGGGGAACACAGACCCGAAAATAACTGGTAAACTTAGAGTTAGTCTTAAAGCAATAGCTACACTAATAATGATTGTGGGTAATTAGCTATCATAGGGTGCAACCTTTTTGGCAAGGGAAGTTTGAAGGTGACAAGTAGTTTAAGTACAGTCTGTCAGTTTCCACTAGCAGGGTTTGCCTGAGCCAATCTTTCCTAATATGGAAAGATTCTGTCTTGTACCAAAGTGCAGAGTATGAGGGGGAGGCAGATACACAGTTACATGACATGTGTCCACACGCCCAGACTCTGAATCAGTCAAGCATGTAACTAAAATCTAAGGTCTTTTCTGTCCTCTAACGACAAAGAACATTAATGCTGAACTGAGTCCTTCCTAGGGATTTTCGAAGAAAAAAAATTGCCTGTATGAAATACTGTATTGTACTCATGAATTGAATTGCCTGTCTGAAAATACTTTCCAGTAGGAAAGCACTGTATACATGCTAGTAATCAACATTGCTGTTATCAGAATATAAATTTCAATCTAGAAATAAATGAGATATGTAGTCTCTTTGGAAGATACTGTATAATCATGAGAATAATTATTAATTTCAACAGCATCAACGTTTTCCAAACAATGAAATTTTTGTCAAAACCTTAAAGTGGTATTAGAGGACTGAGAACACTGGGAAGCAAGATCAGCACATTTGTCTTTGATATTTGGGGCCTGTGTTTATTCTTTATACATTTAAAACACTTTCTTTCTGAAACGTTTGGTAGAGACTGTCAAGAGCTAGCTTGATTTCCATATGCTCCCTGTAGCACATTCACAAGGTTGTAAGAGGAAGTGGATAAATGTGAAACAGAACTTCAGATGCTTCGGAAAAGCCTGAGTGAGCAGTTACAAAGGAGCTCGGACTGAGGTTCCCTGAACACCAGGATGAATGGAAGACACAGAGGTAAGAAGAGAGTGAAATGCAGCTGTTGTGTGTTTTGCGTTGTTCATCCTCTTCTTTATTTTCGATTTTTTCTTTTTATAGTTTAAAGCAAAGAAGGATCATCTATGATTTTTTTCTTCCCTTTTTCTGTTACAAAGGTAATTTATGATAATTCTTCTTATTTGTAACTCATAACAAAATGCAAAGAAAATAAAATCTAAGCTTAAATTCATACCTACAGGAAAAAACAAATTAACATCTTTCTGTGTATAACTCACACATAAACGGAGACATAAAACATCCCCAACCAAATGGGCTTTTCCAAACATGGTACAGGATGGTTTCTGGTCCCATTAGCTCCTCCAGAACCTTGCTGCTTCTCATCAAAACACAGGAGCTAGTCATTCTTGCCTTAAACGTGAGTGGGAATCCTGAGGGTTCCTACAAAGCGCGCGTGGTGAAGGGGGTTTTGGTGGCTTCTGAATCTAGGTTGTAATTGGTGACATAGTTCCTCTTGGTTCCTCTTCTCAATATTCTTTGCAGGCACCATGTTGAGACGAAGCTCTAAGAGTCTGCAGGGGAATCCGCTTGAAGAGGCCCTCATGAAGAACTGAGAGTTTTCCAGCCAGTGGAAACCCCAAGAAATGTATATTAAGGTGACTTCACAGGATTCTATCTCCCAAGCTTCACTTGTTTATCCGAGGCCCAGACATCATGGTAGAGACATTACAGTCCATGCCTTCTCTGAATGACTAACTAATAAAAATAAAAAATAATAATAAATTGTTATTTTAAAAAATCTACATGATTTATAATGTAGCATATCTAGTAAATACATATGCATCAGGCAAATTTCATCAATTTATTGCTATAATCTTTTGGAAACCATTTAATATTTTACCATATAATGTGCACATTTGCAAACTTTTTGTACCAATGTTTTGAAAATAACAAACATCTAAACATTAGAGTTTCATTTCCTTTTCTAAGGACAAATTTTCATAGAATTTTGGCACCCTAGGGACAGAAATATATGTATTAATATGTTTTACACGTATTAATGTTTAGCTCTTTTCCTACAAATGAAATAGAATATGCTCTATTCTACTGGTTATATTTTTGTTTATTTCAGTGCTAGAGATTGAACTCAGAGTGTTACATAGTAGGAAAATGCTCCAACTCTGAGTTCCATCCCAAACCCCGTCCTTCTGCTTCTTAAAGTAATAAGTACTACTAAAGAGCTCTAGAGAACAAGAGAATGAACAAAAGGAGCAAGGGTCTCTGGATGGGGAGGAGTAGTGAAATAAACCTGAAAGTTTAGTAGATAGTGAGGAGAGCAAAGTGGGTCCAGGTACAGGAAAGAAAAAAGGAACAGAAAAGTCTAAGTGGATTTCAAGCTATAATATTTCTAGAGGAAAGTTTAAAATTACTTAATGCACCAAAACTGTTTTGGGTATTTTTTTTTTCCTTTCCAAATTTGGAGACAACATAGAAGGCTCTAAAACTTTGCAATGACTACATGTCAGCAAACTCTGACTCTTAGGTAGTTAGCCATACTGACCTAGCAGCAAGACAATTATTCGTAAGGGTGCAAGCTACCATCTCACAGAGATCGGTATGTTGAGGGAACTACCCTGAGGATCAAATTTGGTGTAAAGGTGGAGACCACTAAGAAAAAACAAAATCCAAAATAGTTTTGGTGTATTAAGAAATTTCAAATATATTCCTCTAGAAACTCTATATTTTGAAACCTACCAAGACCTTTCTGCTCTTGTTTTTCTTTCCCGTACCTGGCCCACTGTGGTCTCCTCAGTGTGTGCTGCATGTGCAGCTTTCTTTCTCTGCCCCTCAGCATCTGGACACCCTGTTCCTTTTGCTCATGCTCTTGTGATCGAGAATATCTTAGCAGTACTTACTGCTCTAAAATCAGAAGACAGGGCTGGGGATATAGCTCAGTGGAATAAGCGCCTGCCTAGCAAGCGCAGGGTCCTGAGTTCAATCCCCAGTACCGCCCAAAAAAAAAAGAACAACAACAACAACAACAACAAAAATAAATAAATAAAATAAAATCAGAAGACCACTATCCCTGATTTAATAGTAAGAATCATTCTTAGACTATAAAAGTAAGAAAATATTATGGGATACATAATTATTAATTATGGAATTATGGTATACTAGTTACACAAAAACTTAACATTTGTTCAACATGAGATTTATTTCTCTCAGTTCTAACAGTTTCCAAGCAATATGTCTTTCTTTGAAACAACTTAGAGGTTTGTTTTAGGTGATCCGGGTCTGTCCTCGGCTCACTAAGCTGAAATGTCAGCTGTATTGCGGGCGAGCTGCATGACATCCATCAGGTTACTGATTTCCAGAGTCTCTTTCCTGCCCTGTAAACTAGAGATAATAACTGAATCTGCATTACAAGTTTATTTTGAAGATATAACGCAAGACTACACGTCATGTGCTTAAAACATGCCTCAAACAAAATGAACAAACAGCTTTCACTATCACTATCAATATTAACAAATGGTCAAAAATAATCAACCTAATGTCTACTTTTATTTAGTCACTCAATAATTTAAAGAGTTCCTGTCTTGCTTTTTTCAGTAAAAGATTCTTTTGTGGGAAAAGAGAATTGCTTTAAAAAACATTGCATTTCTGGAAATCATAAATTATCTTTTAAAATTGAGAAAATATTAGGTAGTTATAAACAACTAAAACTTTATTTTCTAATTTTAGAGGCTTACTTCCAAAACTGAACAACATTTAAAAACCTTAGCATAGCTATTCATGTTATAGGAAAATAGTTACAGAAATATATCTAGCTAAAGGACACAGCAAGCTAAGGCAGATCCCTTTTCTTTTGAGAAATACAGACTATAGGTCCAGTTGGTTAAATGGAGATTACTTAGGCCAGAAAATGCATCTTCTCTGATCACCACTGTATCCCTCTAGGAACCATGCAATTAGATATAGTATTGTCAGTGATGTACCTGAACTTGTATTTATGATTTAATTTCTCCATTATTCATCTTAGTGTTATAAAATGAATTCAACACACAAAGGTATGAATGTAGGATAGTACAGTATGTCTACATTGAAATAATTGAAATGAATACTTTTCAATTTAATGATAGCTAGCTCCTTGTTATGCTGTGTTTTCCATAAATGTTTCAGGGGCAAGAAAAAAAATGATGAAGTTAGCATAAAATTTCTGAAAATACTATTTTAAAATTTGCATCTTAGTTTTTTGAGACAGATTTTATATATATACATGTAATTCCATATACACATATGGAATTAGCTTTTATGTAAAGCATATATATGTTATATATTATTGTGTGATTATTTTATTATTTACATATATGGAGAGAATGTTGATGATCTAAAATTAAAAAGGCAATGCCTATCCTTAATGAAAATTAGGATTTAGTGTGGGAGATAACTGCACAGACGTAACAGGAGGGAATGAATGGAGAGGAGTCTGATGAAAGTGTGAGTTATATATAAAAAATGCTCACTTTAAATAGAGCATTTAACTAAATTTCCTCCAGGCAAACTGGAACATGGAATTTGTTAAAGCTTTCATGGATATCATTTCCATTTTTAAACTGAAAATAAATTTGGATAAGTAATATTTAAATTTAATACTTAATTTACCAAAAGCTTTATAATTACTATAAATCCAGGGGAAAAACACGTTAGAAGTCATCCTAAGCCTTGTATATTTTAACAGATATTGTTTATGGTGAAATATTGGTCAACATCAGAATTTTTAAAATTGTTTCCTTAAAGATTTCCTTTTCCTATTCTTAGATCTGCATTTCTTCTGCTTGATATTTTGCCTATCATTTTGAAATCCTGCAAGCTTTTGGAAACAAATGTTCTTTTCTCAGAGTCAAAATACTGAACTGTGAATATGAATGAAAAATGTATCTTTGTAAAACATTAGGAACCGAACTGTGAAAGTACGTTGGATGGTTACAAAACGCTCTTGCACAAATACGTATTTATATAGGTGTTAGATGCCCGCACACTGCATGCAAAGCCTTAAATTAGCTGTCACAGCTGTACACACTGCCGCCCCAGAGCTCCTGTATCTGTCTCACCTGTCAATGCGAGCAGAACACTAGAAAGGGAAAGAACTAGGTGAAGCTGGGTATGTTTCAGGAGCGATGGGATTTCGAAGGGAGATTTGCGGCTGCCCCTTTTGTCTTCAGGAGCATCGCTGCCCAGGCCAAGGAGGGAGGTGTTCCAGAGAACCCACTCTTCCCTTGAGGTGGGGCCTCTAAGCTGTGTAGGAGGGTTGTTGACATTCTCTCCATATGCTCTTTCCTATTGTACTTCAGAAAGCACTCTTGCCCAGATTTCCAGCTGCTAGCACATGCACTAATTTGTCTGAGAGTTTTTGTAGACCTGGTTTTGGCCCTTGTGTAGCAGGCCAAAACTACCTGGAAAGTGACCCACCCTCCCCATGACCTGTGTTCAGCAATGGCTGAGAGGAGTTGGTGTGTAGATGTGTTAGCATCTTTTCCCCCTTGGTTGAAAAGGTCTGAAGCATGGGTTTCACACAGACTCATAGAGTTGCCCCAGTGGGACTTGGCTCATTGTCCACAAGAGCAGCTGGCTCTTTGATAAAACACCCTTCATAAGCTGTTTTCCTGTTGCTTCCACTGTCATACCCTTGTGTCCTTAGTAACCCACTGGCCCTTGACTGGCTGATTTACACTCATTTAAACAGAGGAGCAAATAAATCACTCAGAGTTGTGAGCAAGGAGCCGCAAAGGGACCGGCGTTTTCATCCTTGTATTGATTGGGACAAGTACATACCACGTTTGTGGTTGTCATCATTATTGACCAACATCTGGGCAAAGAAAGTTAGTTGGTTTTGAAAAATCAGACAAAATAACTCAAAGGGACTCATCATTTTCAGAAATGAGAAATAAGTTAGGAATTATGTGGAATCTGACAAAAGATTAAAATTGTGAGCTTAGTGGGGATGGATTTTTAATTTTTTTTTAAAAAGAAAAGAACAAAAACCAAAGCAAAACAACAAAAAAAACTATAAAAAATGAAGCAGAATTTCAAAACAAGATGATAGGAAATCAACAATGGTTGTTGCATTACTTATTTTTATCTTCAAACTACATGAAAAAATTTTCGACATCATTGGTCATTCGAGGGATGGAGTCTTAAAAACCTGAATGAGGACAAAACCTCAGAGTTCTGAGAGCTGAAAATTACCAAAAACCTCTAAGATGTAAGAAGACATGAGTAAGAGCAGTGAAGGATTGGGTGTCAGTGGTGGAAGGCAGCGATGGCAGGAAAACAAAATCATCTCATGCTGGTCCCCGGCCTAAGTTAGACTGCGGAACCCAGTAATTCATTAGAGGTGGTGCACATTCCTCTGTGCGCCTTTACTCACGGGAGCCATCACTTAGCTCGTGACGCTCAGGAACCTCTTCACAGCTGGAACTGCAGTCAGTCAGAAGTGGCATGGATCAATACTTCCCCACCCCCTACATTTAACCAAAGCAATAAAAGTTGATTTCCTTAAAATTATATTTGAAAACTTTCCCATTTTGCCCAAAATTTGTCTTCTAGCCTTTGTTTCTGTCAAAATCACATATTCTAACTTAAGCAATAAAAGTATATTTAGAAAACTTCCAATAATCATTGATTTTTGATTCCTCAACCTAGAATTTTAATCAGACACTTTTCCTGGGAAAGTTCTCCAAATGAACTTTATCAAGAATTAAAACAGCATCACAATGTGTTTACAATTTATTTCCACATCACAGAAATTTCAATAAATGCTTTTAAACTTTCTTCTACTATTGAACTCTTTTCAACTTTTGTTTGTCTTTTTTTATTTATTATACCTTACTTAAGGAAACAATTACATTTCATTTGTTGTTTATTACCATGGCACCAGGCACAAACTTTACATATTTTTTAAAGGTAGTTCAAAATATAAAATGTATGTCAGGGGTAATTTGCTCAATATCTCTAGCCAATAAGTTATATTTTTTTATTTGTGCTCTGCCTTTTTTTGTATTCTTTGAGTTGTTTAAGGAAAAGGTTTTGGCATTTCATAACCAGTAAATGAGCTAAGACAATACAGTTTAAAAGTAATAAATTAGGTTTTCCCACTTGGTCCTGGCTGTGTGACTCGGACCTTACTCCAGGGACAAAGGCCCACCGGTGCCGGAATCTGAGCTGCGGGCATTTCCACCCAATCCTAGCTGTATGACTCGATCTTGACTCCAGTGACCACCGATATCTAAGCAGTGCTGCATTTCATGGTCTGTGCCAGCTGGGTGACTCAGACCTTTCTCCATCAACAGAGGCTGACCTGTGAGGACACATGAGCAGCGACACCCTTCTCCTCTGAACCAGAGACAAAGGTGGACTCGCGCAGACACCTGGGTGACATGGCATTTCCTGCCCGCACCCCAACTGTGTGACTGGGACCTTTAAGAAGAGACAAAGGCGGACTCATGCAGACACCTGGGCAGCACCACGCTTCCTGCCTGCGCCCCAGCTGTGCGACTGGGATCTTTAACCATAGACAAAGGCGGACTCGCTCAGACACCTGGGCAGTGGGCATTTCACCACCTGCCTCCCGACTCTGCGACTAGGATCTTTCTCCAGTGACCTGTGACACCACATGAGCAGCACAACCCTTTTCCTCTGGTAAGCTTCACACCTCAGAGTTAGGAAGGAAATCCAACTGGGAGGGCCTGTCCCTGCTGGTCTTTGAGACCTGCAGAGTGGAATCACCCTCAGGCTCTGGGGTCCTCGGGGTTGGGAGGAGAGCCCTGCTATCCCCTGACTAGCTACCTGAGGAACCCAAAACAGAAGCTGCTGCCTAACCACCATAGGCTTCAAGGCTGAGACCCACACTCTTCCCATCCACACACTGGACACTTGGGTACTGAAGCCCAGCACTCTCCCACTATAGCAGCTGTGTTCTGAGCCGAGCACCCCAGCATTTGCCTGGGGTGCCTGGGCCCAGTGGTCCACAATCTGCTACCACCCTGGGTTTAGTTTAACATCCAGGTAAACTAGGGTCCCTAGAGTCCTTAGTGAGTGGCCTGGGTAGTCAGTAGCTCAGCACCAGTCATCTGACATTCAAAATGACAAAACGAAGGGGCAAAATGCAGTCTCAGAACAGAACTCCAACCAGAACAAGTAAAGGACACAATGACATAGGAAAACTAGGAAACCACATACCTGAAATTTCTCAAATGATAACACCTGAAATAAAGAAACAACTCCCTCAAGCCATAGAGGAGATTAAATCTGAAATAATCTCTCAGGCAAAAAGTGAAATCAAAATAATAATGGAAGAAATGATTTGCACATACAGAGAAGAAACAGATAAGAGACTAGAAGATCAAAGGCAACAAAAGGAAATGTTAAATGAGCAATTCAAGAATGAATTAGAACACATCAAATAGTCTCAAATAGATTTCCAGGAAATGAAAACTGCCACTGAAAGCTTGAAAAACCACTTGAATGAATCTGAAGATAGAATTTCAGATCTTGAAGATAGCCTGACAGCTAATGACCATGACAGGAAGGATCTGTTAAAGTCAAGAAGGAACCAGGAGAAAACAATTCAACAGCTGCAAGATGAAGCAGAGAGAAATAATGTGTGAGTAATAGGAATCAGTGAAACAGCAGGAGGCAACACAAATGACATTAAAAGAATATTTGGAAAGATAATAGCAGAAAATTTCCCAAGAATGGTAAAAGAAAATGATGTGCAGGTAAATGAAGCATATAGAACTCCAATGAGCCACAACCCAAATAAAACCACCCCCAGGCATATAATAGTCAAGATCCCAGATATGCAGCAAAGGAACACAATATTAAAAGCTGCTAGAGAAAAGAAACAGATCACCTATAAAGGAAAGCCCATCAGAATCACAGCAGACTTCTCAACAGAAACCATGAAATCAAGAAGAGCTTGAAGCGAGATATTACAGATTCTCAGACAAAACAGCTTCCAACCCAGACTGATGTATCCTGCAAAACTATCCTTCAAATTCAATGGAGAAATAAAATATTTCCATGACAAAGAGCAACTGATGAACTTCATGAGTGCCAAACCAACATTACAAAAAGTACTGAAAGATATTCTAGACAGAGAAAAAAGTGACCACAATCCCAAGAACAACAATAGAAAGGAACCCTTAAGCAGAACAGGAAATTAAACAGCAAAAGTAGGAAAGCAACATCAAGTAAACAGCATGACAAGAATAAGCCAATGTATAACAGTTATAACCATCAATATAAATGGCCTTAATTTACCAGTCAAAACAAACAGACTGGCAGAGTGGATTAAGAGACAGAATGCCACAATATGCTCTATACAGGAAACACACTTTACTCAAACGGAAATCCATAGACTGAAAGTCAAAGGTTGGAAAACAATCCTCCATGCAACAGGTTCCCAGAAAAAAGCAGGGGTAGTTGTTATGTTTGCAGACAATACAAACTTCAAACTGATAACAATCAAAAGAGACAAAGAAGGCCACTATATACTAGTTAGGGGAAAACCGTAAGAGGAAGAGATAACAATCCCAAACATGTATGCACCAAATACTGGAGCACCAAACTATGTAAGGCAAATCTTAACGGATATAAAAAACCAAATAAACAATAACACTATTGTAATAGGGGACCTAAATACCCCTTTGACGCAAAGAGACAAGTCAACTGGACTAAAATTCAGCAAAGATATAACAGACCTGAACCAAATGTGTTAACAAATGGACTTAGTATATGTTTACAGAGTGTTCCACCCCACAACACCAGAATACACATTTTTCTCAGCTGCACATGGGACTTTCTCTAAAATAGACCACATTCTAGCCCATAGAGCATACCTACCTAAATGCAAAAGGATTGAAATTATCCCATGCATATTATCAGACCACAGTGCAATGAAATTGGAAATTAATGACAAAGGGAATTCCAAAAGCTTTATAAATACTTGGAAATTAGACAACAACCTCCTGAATAACCAATGGGTCACAGAGGAAATTAGAGAAGAGACTGGAAAATACCTACAAACAAATGAAAATACAAATACTACTTATAGGAATCTGTGGGATACAATGAAAGCAGTCCTCAGAGGGAAATTTATAGCAGTGAACTCACACATAAAGAAAACAGAAAGAGAACAAAAAGTAGCCTAATGTTGCACCTCAAACTTTTAGAAGAAGAAGAACAAGTCAAGCCCAAAGGCCAAAGAAGGGAGGAGATTATAAAGCTTAGGGCAGAAATTAATGCAATTGAGATGAAGAAAACTCTACAACAAATAAGTGAATCAAAGAGTTGGTTTTTTGAAAGAGTAAATAAAATTGATAAACCTCTAGCCAAGTTTTTCAAAAAAAGAAAGGAAAGAACTCAGATTCATACAGTAAGGAATGAGAAGGATGAAATCACTATAGATTCTATAGAAATTCAAAAGATCATTAATACCTATTTTGAGAATCTTTACTCCAAAAGGATAGAAAACCCAGAAGAAATCGACAGATTCCTAGAAGTACAAATTACCAAAGTTGAACCCGGAAAATATAAAATCCCTGAACAACTCAATATCAATTAATGAAATTCAAAATGTCATTAAAAACTTACCGACAAAGAAAAGCCCAGGCACTTACGGATTCACAACAGAATTTATAAAACATTCAGGGAAGATTTAATGCCAACACTCCTCAAACTCTTCAATGAAATTGTAAAGGAAACAATTCTCTAAATCATTTCTGGAGGCAAGTATCATACTAATACCAAAACCAGAGAAGAACCCAACCAAGAAAGAGAACTATGGGCCAATCTCCCTAATGAACATAGTTGCAAAGATACTGAATAAAATACTAGCAAATAGAATGCAGCGAATCATAAGGAAAATCATACACCATGACCAGGTTGGATTTATTCCAGGAATGCAGGGATGGTTCAATATTCACAAATCAATTAATGTAATATACCATATCAACAGAGCCAAAGACAAAAACCACATGATCATCTCAATAGATGCAGAAAAAGCTTTCAATAAAGTCTATCATGCATTCATGTTAAAAACCCTAGAAAAAATAGGAATAGATGGCCTCTACCTCAATTTAATCAAAGCCATATATGACAAACCAACAGCCAACATCTTACTAAATGGGCAAAAACTGAAAGCTTTCACTCTTAAGACAGGAACAAGAAAATGATGTCCACTGTCACCACTATTATTCAACATAGTTCTAGAAGCATTAACCAGAGCAGTTAGAAAAGAGAGAGAAATAAAAGGAATATGGATAGGAAAGGAAGAAGTAAAACTATCACTATTTGCAGATGACATGATACTTTACATGGAAGACCCCAAAAACTCCACAAGAAGACTCCTTCAATTAATTGACAAATTCAGCAGAGTAGCTGGATACAAAGTCAACACCCCAAAATCAATAGCATTCCTATACACAAACAACAAACAGACTGAGAGAGAAATTAAGGAAATCATACCTTTTACAATAGCATCCAAGAAAATGAAATATTTAGGAATCAATCGAACAAAAGAGATCTATTCAATGAAAACTACTGTACTCTGAAAAAAGAGATCAAACAGAATTTCAATAAATGGAAAAACATTCCCTGCTCATTGTTAGGAAAAACCAACATTGTGAAAATGGTCATACTACCAAAATTGTTGTACAGATTCAATGCAATTCTCAATAAGCTACCATCAACATACCTCGGAGATCTAGAGAAAACATGCCTTAAGTTCATCTGAAACCAGAAGAGACCCAGAATAACAAAAGCAATACTGGCCCACAAGTTCAAGTCAGGTGTAATCACAATCCCTGACTTGAAATTATACTACAAACCTACTGTGATAAAATAAACCTGTTACTTGCTAAAAAACAGACCTGAGGATCAATGCAACAGACTGGAAGATACAGCCACAACCACAAAAACACTCAGCCACCTAATATTTGACAAAGGGGCCAAACAAGCTCACTGGAAGAAAGATAGCCTCTTCAATAAATGGTGCTGGAAAAATTGGCTTGCCACTTGCCAAAGACTGAAAATAGACCCAAGTCTATGACCATGCACCGAACTCAAGTCAAAATGGATCACAGATCTCAATATTAAAACAGAAACACTGACTCTACTGGAAGAGAAAGTAAGTAAAAATCTTGAAGACATGGAAGTAGGCAGAGAGTTCATGAACAAAAATCAAACTGCAAGGGAAACACTTCAAAGAATCAATAACTGGGACCTCATCTTACTGAAAAGTTTTTGCACATCTAAAGAAGTCATCAGCAGAGTAAAACCTACAGATTGGGAAAAAATCCTAACTGGCTGTCCCTTGGACAAAGGCCTACTCTCTAGAACATACAAAGAATTGAAAAACATGAACCTGTCCAAATTCAAAGACCCAATCCAGAAATGGGCATCTGAGATGAATACACACTTCTCAGATAAAGAAATACAAATGGCAAATAAATACATGAGAAAATGTTCTACATCGTTAGTAATTTGAGAACTTCAAATAAAAGCAACATTGAGAGTTCATCTCACCCCAGTAAGATTGACCAGCATCAAGAAATTATCTAGTAACAAATGCTGGTGAGGCTGTGGAGAAATAGGAACTCTGCTGCACTTCTGGTGGGAATGCAGACTGGCGAAACCACTGTGGAGATCGGTTTGGAAATACCTCAAACTAGTTCTGGAGGTCCCACTCAACCCAGCTATCCCCCTTCTGGGTATTTTCCCAGAAGATCTGAAAACAGCATATCACTGTGATATATGTGCACCCATGTTTATAGCAGCACAATTTGTAATAGCTAAATCATGGAAACAACCCAAATGTCCATCCATAGAGGACTGGATTAAAAAACTGTGGCATTTTTACACAATGGAATATTATTCAGCTGTAAAGAAAGACAATCTAGGGGCTTTTATAGGCGAATGGTCACATTTAGAGACAATGCTCATAAGTGAGGTAAACCAGATGTGCATGTGCAAACAGTGTTCAGTATCATTAGTGTAGGAACCTGGAGGTGAGAATATAGATTGGGAGGTATGAAGGGAGACTGCTCAAGGGTATAGAGCAATCGGGATGAAGGGAAGAATTGGAGGAAGAGGAGGACAGCTGAATAGGTATGTTTGTATGTGCGGGATGGCTGACATGTTTGTACTGTTGTCTCATGTCATATTGATGTGGGAAACAATCGGTGATTAGTTGTTTGATCAACCTTGTATGTCTATTTGTATTGTTCTGAGTATACACTTTGAAGCTACCAACGTGTAATACAACAACCATTGTTGATCCCCTGCCACCTTATCTGTAGTTCAGTGTTTGTACTGTTCTTGTGCTACTGTGTGTATGTTTGTTAGTGTTTTTGTTCTTTTACTTATAAAATTAGAAAAAAATTAAAAATTAAAGTAATAAATTAATATTCAATATTTCCAAGTTGAAGTTAATGTCTGGACAGCTGCCACTGTGATTGCTAGAACCCATATTATATACAAATGGTAAAATTAACCATATGTAAAAAGTAATTTAAATACATTCTGAAGAACAAAGTACAAATAGACTTGATTTTCTCTATCAATATATAGATTTATTTCAATTTATGTTTTAGAAACTTTACTTATTTACAAAATCTTTAAGATCTAAGAATCACTCATATTGAACTTTATTCAATCTTCTCACTTGTCCTGCTGTTCTCCCGAGTGGCATGTGCCTAAGTGTTCTATAATCTTGAGAAAGTCAAGAAATTTTTCATCAATCTTAGTTCCTTTATAGGCAAAGTAGGAAGCTGTAATAATTCATACCTTCCTAACTACTATTTGCAAAGAGTTGTTGTGGAATTAGTCTATAAACTAAATCAAACATTATTCCAAAGGTATACTTTATATACAATGATACTTTTTATGTAAAAATATGGTCATATACTGCTGTCCTCACATTATTACTCTGAGAATTAAAATTCTAAATTCTAGAAGCAAGATTTTGTCTAACTGTTGATTTGATTAGTGTATGAAACTTTCAGACATTATTACACCTGCTCACAGGGATGGGGGTAGTATACCATAGAACACATTTCTTAACCACTTGGGTAAAAAAAGATCTTTGGAAAACAATTAGAAATGCTGCCAGATCACTTATGTCTAGACAAATATTTTGTAGATCATAAATTCTCCTAGACAGCTTTAGGCAAACTTAATGAGATTAAAAAGCTTCTGTACAAAGATTACTTGATAGTTTAATAGATGGACAAAAAGAAATCCTTAGTTTTATTGGATTTATCAAATTATAGACTGAAAAATAGCTCCCCTTTTGATATCTTAAAAAGAAGGCCAATGTATTTGCTAGGATTCTCTGTAGGAAAGAACAGAGTAGAGTAGAATACATGATATGTAATTATAGATATAGATAAATAGGTAGATAGACGGATTTAGATTTATTAGGTGGCCTTGTCAGATCAGAGAGAGGAGAATCCACAATGGTTATCTTGCCCTAGAGAGTCACAGAAACCTGCAATGACCAAGTCTGAGATTCAGGATGCCAAACAACAAGAGTGGTCCAACTAGTTTACAGGACCAGCCAGAGAAAAAGCCCTGGAAACACCTGAAAAGTCAATGATATGAAATCAGTGTGTTGGAAGGCTGATGAGATTGGGGTCTGAAGTCTACTGGTAATATCAGGAAAACACAAGCAAAATGGAACTCTTCAAACTCAGGCCAACTTCCTCCTTTGTTTTCTTTTATCCAAACCAGACCACAAGTTAATTGGATGGAGCCACCCACAGTGGGAATGGATCTTTATCCCTGCAGGTGGCTGGCTGGAAACATTGTACAGACACACTCAGAAGTGTGCTCTACTAGAATCTGCTAGGTGTTTCTTACTGGAGTCAAGTTAAAAACACACAGTAAATGGTCATGAATCATGAATGTGCTGGTTTAATGACTCCAAGGAAGCTGGGAAATATTCATAAGAACAAACTTTGGAAGTACCCATTATCCTTTTTTGATGGAGACCACTATAAAGCAGACCTGACCAGGATTTAAATTAATCAATTGTTTTTCATGTTCACTTGTGAACCTGTTCAAGGCCTAGGCTCCTCATTTGGAAATGGCAGACTCCTAGTAAGTGAACCTGTGTGAGTCACTAATCCCTACTAAACCTTGTGGTGGATGAAGCCAGAACGGCTCAAAGGATAAGACAAGATCACAGCCAAGGACACCTGGATCAGATCTCAACTGGATAAAGACTATACCCTCAGGTATCTCATTCTTAAATGGATTAATTTAATACCATACTTGGACTATTCCTTGAATGGTACAGCCTTTCATGAGTACCTTCCTTCCTTTTTTGATAACCCAATAAATATGGGCAATGCACAGAAGGTCTTGGTCTTAGTTCTGAGAGAATTTTGAATTCTGTGAGAGGGCTTTGATCTTCCTGGAGCCCTGAAATCATTCCAGATGCCTCCTGTTATTTAGCCTTTGCCATACTTTCATTCAGGACATTGCAGACCTGATCAACCCACAATAACTGAGGAATATTATTAACCCAATAATATCAATTAATAAGATTGCAAGTATAGTAGCTTAGGTAATAGTGCTCCAATGAGGTGTCACAAGGTGGGTATGACAGGGGAGGAAACTACGGTAAACAGATAAGATCACAACAAGTACAGTCACTGGGGTAATGTTAATTACATAGGAAGCAAACTGGGAAACAGTGGGTGAAGATATAACACACGAATTTGAAGCATAAAAACTTTGCTTAAGTGAGTCACAACCCAGGATCTGTGAAACAATAGTGAACTCTTACCTCCATCCAGTTATCTTGGTGGAAGATCTCCAAATGATATCGGAGAAATATAACTCCCAACCTGCTAGATGTCCAAAATGCCAAGTTCGTGTTCTCTAAAATTGTGGAATGAATATTAAGAACAACAGAGGTGAAGAGTAGGAAGAGTTTATTGAGAAACAGAAAATTCTTGTTTAAGAGACAGAAGAGGTCCTGGGAAGTGGTTTGCCCCAGCTGTTCTTACTTCTTCCTGAATGTTGTTTTTCACTTCAAAAGTACTACAAACTGCTGTGCTAACAATGCTCAGCTAGTCTTGCAAATAATCTGAAATTTTACTTAGGAAATCCAGAAGAAGTATATTGTCTGGATAAGGGTAGAGTAAGTGGAATGGGAAGAGAAGAAATTATGTGAGAAATATCCTGGAGATAAAAATGAATGCTGCTTGAGTTACAATTGACAGACTAGAGAGAATCCTGAGAGATGACATTGACATGCCTAGATTACATACCCTTCACTGAGCTCAAAATAAAGCAGCTGAGCAGGTTTGAAGATATCCCAGCATTCAGAGAGATAGTGGGTACATCTTAGAAAATTTCATTTCTAGCCATCCTAAAATATTTAAATGGCACTAATGGCATATATATGTCCCTTTACTTCTATTATGAACCCTTCTAGAAAGTAAGGCTACAATAGTATGATGTTAATATCTTAGAACATAGTAAAGAGTTTATAAAATTGTTTTCCTATGAAACAAATACTCAGGACCTATGGCAAATAAGAAAAAATGCCTGCCTGGCAGCACAAGGTCTTGAGAAAAAAGAAAAGAAAAAGTCAATAGATTGGAGAGGAGATAAAAAGAATAAATGTACCTTCTTTTAATGCTAACATTCTGATACAACTCAGAATTGGATATTTTTCATCTCTCTTCCACCTGGACTGAACAGGATGAAAACTTTCAAAAAACTCAACAGCTTTTCATGGTGTATGAGTTAAAAGGCATTGCTTTAGAATTATTCTCTGGTTTACATACACAATTTTTTTGTTGATTATGTTCAAATAGTCAAACTAAGCTAGTCATTAGCAAATTAACTAGGTCTGCCAAAGTGTGTATTTCATTGTCATGCTTGTGACTTTCAATGAAGACTAATTATTTTCTCACATCTGTTACATCAATGAGCTCCAGGATTTCAAGATTCCCTTGTGTGCTTGGTATATATGTAAAAGAAGAGGTTGGGACTGAACTGTTCATCTCACTGTATGTTCTGTTTCACAATCACTGACATTCACCAAATATTGGTATATTCCATGTAAGAGATTATTTTTGCTAAATGTTTTGAAAAAGTTATTTCCACAGAGAATTTTTATTTCCTAAGCTCACATTTTAAAGATTTTGTTTATTTGCAGAAATAGTAGAGTTGAAATACTGCAAATCTGAGGTGAAATATGTATGTGTATATATATATATATATATATATATATATATATATATTTATATGGAAGAGTTCTATACAAGCATAGAAGAGGAAGGAAAAATTATTAAGATATATGTCACCTTTCCATGATGGATGTATTCATTATGTTTCACAGTCTCTCTCTTTCTATTGCACTTTCTCTCTCTCTCTCTCTCTCTCACACACACACACATATATAATAAAAATTGATAGTATTAAGATGTCTTGTATACAAACCATTTTGAGGGAGACAAAAATAATGTGATAGATAAGACTTCATAATTGTGGAAAATTCAATCATGTAAAAATATCATAAGTTACATAGCAAGAAAAATTGACATTGAAAAATACATAAGCATTTTCATTATTATATCTTGAAAATTTCTTTTTCACACAAAACTAAGAATTAGAAATCTTTTCAAGTTTCTTTAAATTTGCATATTAAGATGTCATTTAATGTTGTCAGTCTGTTTATTGGTTTCTGAACCATTTGCTGTCTGTCATTCTGAAAATGTTCTTCTGTGAATCTAATTTGGGATTCTACTATTAATTACTACTATTATTTATTAATTTTCAAACATGATAAAGAAATCTTTAGCTATTAGTATACTTTAAATACTTTTTCTCCCAGTTCATTATTTTCCTGTAGATTTGTTTATGAGGTGTTTATTGGTGGAAGTGCTTCTGTAATGAACAAAATTTACTAGGTTTCCCTTTTGGTTACAAAGAATTACAGTTGCCTACAGTTTTTTCCTGATATCTGGGTGTTCCTTTCCTTGACAATTTCTATAACTCTTAATAGGTCTGATTCTGGAAGCATTGCCCATTTTCATTACATTTCCATGTTTCCCTCCAAATTTCTAAAAAATCAAACATTATGCTCACTTTGAGACTAACAGTAGAATAAAATGAGTCAGTTACATCAAATTATACAAGTAATACAACACTAAAATTCAGTGGTGATTGCTTATATCATAGAATTTGATTCCTAGAACTAGCTTTGGAGTACAGTCTCTGGGTGATTATCACATCATAAAGCAGACACAATAGTAGCATACAGAATGCACCAAAGGAAGAACTAGTTGCCTTTCTCACACAAGTGAAAATTAAGACGCTACAGACAGCACAAAGCTAAAAGGGGAATATGACAAAGAAAAAATTTTCAAAAATGATACAGGCATAAATCTTACTTTAAAGGAGCTAATAATAAAAAAAAAATAAAAAATAAAGGAGCTAATAAGTCATCCTACTTATATACTTTTCATTTTCCTTCAGTAATATCAATTTCAGGATCTCATTTTCTTTTTGCTGTATTTTTTGCAAAGGAATGTTGATTTTAGCTTATCTTCTGAAAACTAGGATGAATGAATGAATCAAAAATGTCATTAATTTTACATTCAATATATTGCTACATTGTTTCCAGGGATATTGTAGCAGTTTATGCCCCATTAGCAGTACTTCATAGTAGCTACTCTACTATACATGAAGGGGAATAATGTGCAATCATTTACATATTTTCTAATTCAATAGGGAGAATGCAATTTAATTTTACTTGCATTTTTATTACAAATAGATTTGAAGTTTTGTAGACATATGTACTATCCACTTAAATGTTTTCTTCTGTGAATCATTTGTTCATATATGCTGCCTGCTTTTTATCATTAATTAAGGTTATTATTACAATGTAGATACACATAACCATCACATTCATCGTATGGAATTTGTATCTGCACATAATATATCTTGATTCTTTTCCCCTTTCCCCTACCCTCCTTCTACCTTTCGATCCTTCTTCCCCTCTAATTTACAAAATCCTTGTTTCCATTTTTCTTTCTTTTCTCATTTTTTCCCTTTCCCCTTCCTTCTTTTCCTCTTGCCTCACCCCTGTGTCCATTCCTATTTGAACATTTTTTTCCTATTTCATAATATCTATTATACCTTTTGGTCCATATTTACATATTCAGTTTCTCACATCAGAGAAACCATGCAATATTTACACATCTGATTTACTTCACTTAAGAGTATGGTCTCTAGAAGCATCTGTTTACCTCTAAGTTTCTCAAGTTTATGCTTTATTGGTGAGTAGTAATCCATTGTACAAAAATATCACCTCTTCTTTATCCATTCATTGTTTCGTAGCATTTGGACTATTTCCAAGATTTAGATATTGCAACCTGTGCTGCTATAAACACCGGTGTGCATGTATTGCTTGGTGGGATGCTTTTAATTATTTGGGGAATATACCAAGAAAGAAAATAGCTGGGTCAGATGGAACCTCTAGGCTTTGTTTTTTGAGGAATCTCTACACTGATTTCTACAGTGATTATGGCAGTCTACAATCCAACCAACAGTAGAGAAGGGTTCATTTTCCTCACAGCCCTGCCAGTATTTGTTATTGGTTGAGTCCTTGATAATAGCATTTCCTTCATCAGTGAGATGGAATCTCAGTGTTGTTTTAATTTGCAGCTCTTAAATGATAAGTGACAATGAGTATTTTTCTCATATTTGCTGTTTGTACTTCTTCATCTGGGAAGTGTACATTCATCTCAGGTGCCCATTTTTGAATGAGGTCTTTAAATTTAGGGGGTTTGATTCTTTAATTTTTTAATATATTAAGATATCAGTCTTTTGTCTGAGGAACAGCTGGCAAAATTTTTTCCCATTATGTAGTTTGTCTCTTTATGCTGTTGGTAATTGCTGTTGCTGTGTAGATCATTTCTAATGAAATGAGATCCCAGTTCTTTGTAATATTTCCTGTGCAATTGGAGTTTTGTTCATAAAACATTTGCCTATTCTTATGTCTTCAAGAGTTTTACATATTCTTCCCTCAGTAGATTTAGTGTTTCTGCTTTAATACTTATATATTTGATCCATTTTGATTTTAGTTTAGTACATGTAGAGAGACATGTTTAGTTGTAGTTTTCACACGTGGAAAGCGAGATTTTCCAGCATGATTTATTAAAGAGGCTTTCTTATAGTGAGTTATGTTTGGCCCTTATCAAGGATAAGTTGGCTGAGTGTGTTTGGAGTTCTTTCTGCATCTTCTAAGATGTTCTGTTAATTCTCAGGTCCATCTTTTTGCCAGTCCCATGCTGATTTTATCACAGTAGCTTCATAGATAATTTCAAGTCAGAGACTGTGATGTCACCGGCTTTGCCTTTGTTGCCCAGAATGTCCTTTTCTATTCTAGGTCTCTGCTGGTTCCAAATGACTTTGGGATTGTTTTTGCCTAACCATGTGAAATATGCTGTTGGAATTACATTAAACCTGCATAGCAGTTTTGGAGTATTGCCCATTTTACTTTATTCTTCTGGTTCTTTTATCCAACAGCAAGCATTATCTTTTTAACTTCTTTGATCTTTTCTTCAGAGTATTGCAAGTTTCAATGTAAACTTCTTTCATTTCCTTTGTTAGCTTGATTCCTAAGTATTTCAAGGTTTTGACGCTATTGTGAAAGGTGTGGTTTTGCTAATTTCTCTCTCAGTTTGTTATTTGTGTGCAGGAAAACTATTGCTATTTGAGTG
The DNA here is from genome assembly GCA_004027595.1 of Dinomys branickii. Classification (NCBI taxonomy): domain Eukaryota; kingdom Metazoa; phylum Chordata; class Mammalia; order Rodentia; family Dinomyidae; genus Dinomys; species Dinomys branickii. The sequence continues at coordinate 180,366 of PVLD010000122.1, read as the reverse complement.
TTGACTTTGTATCTTGCTACACAATTTAATTTGTTTATTATATCAAGAAGTCTGTTCATGGAGTTTTGGGGTCTTCTGTATCATGTTACATGCAAATAATCATAGTTTAATTTCTTCCTTTCCTATCTTTATTCCTTTTATTTCTGTCTCTTATCTAAGTCCTCTGGCTAATGTTTCCAGAGCTCCATTGAATAAGAGTGGTGTTAGTATATATCTTTGTCTTATTCCTGATTTTAAGTGAAAGATTTCAGGTTTTGACGATTTCATATGATGTTGGCTATTGGTCTGTCATAATGGCCTTTATCAGATTGAGAAAAAGACCTATTACAATTTTCTTTAGGGTTTTTTTTTTTAAATAAATAGGTGTTGAACTTTGTTAAATGTTTTTTCTCAATCTATTGACGTAATACTGTAATTTCTGTCCTTGGCTTTGTTGATCTGATGTATTATATTTACTGATTTTTGTATATTGAACCATCCTTGCATTCCTAGGATGAATCCTACTTAGTCATGATGATCTTCTTGATTATTTGCTGTATTCTTTTTGCTAGTATCTTATTGAATATTTTTGCATCTATGTTCATTAGGGTGATTTCCTGCAGTACTGTTATTAGTTTGAATCCTTTTCTAGTTTTGGTATCAAGGTAATACTTTCTTACAGGAATACCTTTGGTAGTTTTGCTTGCCTTTCAGTTTCATGAAAATGTTTGAGGAGAAGTGGCATTAGATCTTCTCAAAATTGTTTGTATAATTCCACAGAGAATCCATCAAGGCCTCAGTTTTTCTTTTTCTTAGGTTTATAATTACTTGTTCAATTTCATTGACTGGTAGTGGTTTACCTAGAATTTTTATATCTTACTGATTCAGCTTTTGTAATTCATCCATATCTAGGAATCTGTCCATTTCTTCTGTGTTTTCTGTCCTAATAGAATAAAATTTCTTGAAATAATTTTTGATGATCTGGATTCCTGGAAGATCCATTATGATTTTACCTTTTCATTTTTAATTACAGACATTTGAGTCTTTTCTCTTTTTCTTAATAAGGTTGGTTAGGGATTTATCGATTTTATTTAGTCTTTCAAAGAACCAGCTCTTTGATTCATTGATTCTTTCATTGTTGGCATTAATTGCTGCTCTGAATCTTATAAGTTTTTTCTTCATACGAACTTTGAGTTTGACTTCTTCTTTCCTTGGAAGTCTGCAGTTCAACATTAGATTGTTTATTTGATCTTGTTCTGTTTACCTGATGTGAGAGTTCACCCCTATAAATTTCCCACATGGAACTGCTTTCATTGTATCCCCTACGTTCCAGTGTTTTTTATCAATCTTATCATTGAATTCTACAAATGGTTGAATTTCTCCTTCAATTTTATCTCTGACACATTGAATATTTAGGAGGATGTTAATATTCAAATGTTTATGCATTTTTATCGTTTTTTGTCCTTGATTTTCAATTTCATTGCACCATGGTCAGATAACATTCAAAGGATAACTTCACTATCTTTGTATTTATTTAAGCTTTCTCAATTAACTGGTATGTGGTCCATTTTGGAAAATGTTCCATACACAGCTCAGAAGAGTATGTATCCTTGTGTTCTGGGGAGGAACTCTCTGTATAGTCATGTACCATGTTAATTTGTTCATAAGTTTGGTTGATTTTTGGTTTTTCTGTGTTGATTGTTTATCTACTTGGTTTGTCTGTGTGTGACTGTTGAGTATTAAGATCCTCTACTGAAAATGTGTTTGTGCTTATTTGATCTTTCATAGTCATTAATATTCCATTGGGTGTTGCTGTTATTTGGTTCATGCAATTGTTATTGTTTCTCTTGGAGTTTACCTTTAAAAACGTAGTAACCTTTGTCTCTTTTGATCAGTCTTGAGTTGAAGTTCACTTTGTCTCCAAATAGATAGCTACTCCTATTTTTTTTCTGTGTTCCTGTCACATGCAGTATTGTTTTCCATCCTTTGACTTTTAGTCAATGAGTTTCTTTGCGAGTTAAAAGTGTTTCCTGTATGCAGCAATTTGTTAGCTCCTGTTTCTTCATCCTTTCTACCACTCTGTTTCTTCTGAATGGTGAATTGGGACCACTTACATTTATAGTTATAATTGGTATTTTATTATCCTTTTTAATGTTAATTTTCCTATTGTCGGGTCCCTGTTTTTTCCCTCTGTATTATTGCTTGCCTTTGCTGATGAGGTCTTTCTATTGTTATTCCTTGAACTGTATTGTTATCTCTTTCTAAAATAAACTTGGGAATATTTTGTAAAGCTGGTTTCGGTAGTCATGAATTTCTTCAGTTGTTCTTCTTCATGGAAGCATTTTATCCAATGATAGTTTTTCAGTTATACTGATCTAGGTAGAGGTTGTTCCTTGAAATACTCATTCCAAGCAGTTTTTGACTTAAGAGTTTGTGTTGAGAAGTCTGTGAGAGTAATGTTTTTGTTATTTTAGATTTTAGTACATGAGTGTGCTATGTTTACTAACATATCTTTTAGGAAGTTGGTACATGTATGTAACACACCTTAATATATCTTATCATCCCCTATCCCTTCCCTCTCTCCTTCTATTACCCATCTCTTTATCCTCTTCATTTTTTGGTATATGTTTGCTGTATATCATAATTACATTCCTTGTGTGGAGTTGGTCAAGATTTGTTTGTTCATATACATTTATTTCTGTCTAAAATATAAATAAATTATCCATAATTTATTAACAGTAATACTCTAAACTTTTAAGAAAATTTAGGCAGGTATGGTGGTGCATGCCTATAATTGCAATCCTCTGAACCTGAGGTACAGGAACGGCTGCAAATTTGAAACTAGCCTAGACTACATGGTTAATGTAAGAACTGCATAATGGAACCTGTCTCAAAAGAGTAAAATATTAAGAAAAGGCAGAGAACACAGTGTGTCACATAAAGCATTTAAGTAATTCATCCATTATCACAGAGTAAATGTTTAAGAAGTCTTTGCATTGTGGGGAATGTTAACAAGTACAACCACTTGGCGTGCCAGTGTGGAGATTCCTCAAAGAACTGAAAATAGAAATTTCATTTGACCTCATGGACTTTTGAAATTAGTCACTAAAAATCAATAGATGTTCTTACTATGGATTCAATTTTCAGATACATTACGTTACAAGATATAAAGATATTATTTAAGGGACTCTGATAATTTGGAAATATCTAATGTGAAATACTGAACTTATCCCTTTTTTTCAGCTACCAGGTAACATTAGAGGCATCTTGTCAATCCAGTGGCCCATGTATTTTTTGACATCATAATGGTCTGTGATCAAAGCAATTCAGCTACATGAATACTTGACTTCTGTAACCAAGGTAAAGATTTCCTGAATAGTTATCATATTCAAAATGTATTATGTTTTTTGCCTCTAAATATCAATTGTATGTCTACTGCTTTGTACCCAAACAGTTCAGAAAATCAACCACAAATTTTCTTTTCCTTCAAGGTTCTTTCCATCCTATCTTGTGACTGATCCTTCTAATGAGGAGTTAGGAGGTATGAGCAACAACACCGTTTCTAAGTAATGATTAACAGGTACATATTTTTAAAAGATAGCTAGTGCACAAAGTGTGTATCCTAAAGAACTTTTCAAGTTGTTAAAACCCTTTTTATATGTGTCTACTGCTATTGATTCTAAGCATCTAAGTTTTCAGAACTGTGTATCAAAATCATTTTCCTTGTCACAATGTATAAAACTGAACCTTTGCACATTTAAGATCAGCCCTCCTGGAAGATCAGTCTTTCTTACAACATATCATTACCTCATATTAACTACCTCCAAATTGTATTCTCATGAAGGTTATTCTCAGTCATTTGTGTGGTTTTGAAATGTAAGGGAAATGGTCAACAAAGCTGATTAAATATTACTTAGCCTACTTGCAAAATAATAAAATAAAATTAGTATAATTGGAGAAATCATTACAAATTAAGGAGATGAAATAAGATGCGTTGTTGTAATACTTTAATATAATTTTGAATGATAATGCAAGTGATAGAATTACATCTGAAATTAATCAATTTGCAAGTTGATTTCCATAAATGTTCAATTCAATAGGATAAGGAACAAAAAGACATTGAATGAACAATGGAAAAAAAAAGAGAGATGGAACACTTTTATTCTTTTGTTGTATGTGTTACAAAAGTATATTTAAAAAACTCAAAAGATACCATTACAAAATACTACACTTGACAATAGAATGTGTTGATTTATATGAAGATGTAAGCCAATTTGTAAAAACTAGTATTTTACTATGGTCTATTCACAGAAGCAAGAAAAACATAAAATGCATAAGGATAGTGTAATAAGAAGTATAAAGATCCTATGTAGTATTATTTAACGTTTCTTTGTAGGATTAAAAATAACCTGTCAACACAAGGAAGTGAATCTCTATATTTTTGGAACTGACATTTAAATATGATAAAAATTTTTTATATTTAAGAAATATTTAAACCTTTGACAGTTCCAATGAATATAATAAAAAAGGAGAGTGGGGGACTGCTTTACTATTTATGATAGAATATAGAAACTCTGTGCTATGACTTATGTCTAAATGTGTCCCCAAAGCCTCCCGTGGTCATAGGTGGTGCTTTTTCAGAGATGCTGGATCTAGAGTGTGTGACACTGGGGTTGATTCATGGTGCGATGCTAGACTGAAGGACATTAGGATGAAGGGTGTGAATGCTACCTGTCCTCAGTAGCCTGGATAAGGTATAAGCGATAGAAGGAACTGTGGTCATCCATTGCTGCTTTACTAACTTCTGTCTGCCATGAACTACTTCTCTGTGATTCCTGTCTTTCACGCTACCCTGCCTTAGAGCAGCCAGCTATGGACCAAAACCTCTACAAAATGTGACCTAAGTGAACATTTCCTCCTTAAAATTATGGATATTAGGTAGTGTGTGACAGCGAAGAGAAAATTAACGAAGACACACTGCTATCAAATAAATTTGGTTATTGATTATGAATAAGCATACATATTAATGAAATAGAGTTCATATACAGAACATATGAAATACAAGAACTGAGGAAAAATAGAAGCAACATTTCAGTTGAATGGAAAAGTAAGCATGATTTATTAAATAAATAGAAATGGCAATATTACTATGAAAGAAAAACTTACATAACCCTTTCACATAAGGTATAAAATTAAATTGAAAAGATTATATATTGAAAACATGTTAAAAATATTAAAATTAATTTTAGAAGCATATATGAATTGAAGAGGTGTAAAGAAGTTATCAATCACCTAAGGAAACCAAAAACTTAAAATGAAATTTTAGAAAGAAATAACTATAAATCATTCGAATATATGTATATAAAGGATACTGATGCTAAAAAGTGCTCATTTGATTTGGAAAAAGTAATTGAAGACTGTGATTAATCTCTTTTATTCAAAACCTTTACAAATTGATGGGAATTGGATAAGCCACAACCCATTACACTAATCGGTGCATATGATCAATTTACTTCTGGAAACATAAATCTTGGTTGGCAAAAAATGGAATGGAGAAAGGGAAGGAGAGTACAGGGAGAGAGAAAGAAATGGCACAAGGGAGAGAGAGAGCCACAGGCAGGATGATACTGCAACTCATTAGCAGTGAGGATGGAAATCACAGTAACCATGCAGTGCCACCTGCATTGTCTGATACAAAACGTTTAAACTGGTCTGACTCATTGAGAGCTCCAATATTAGGAAAAGATAATTATCTTTGATTTTTTAAAAGAAATCTGCGTACTTGTAGGTTTTGTTTTGGAAATAAACTTGGAAATATTTAGCAAAATTATAAATGTTCTTGTCCTTGGCAACACAGGATGTCTGTTCATGCAAATCCACATCCATGCCGTTAGCTCACACAAGCGTAGTCATTATGCTCAGTGTGTATTGTGGCTGATATTGCTTGTAGCACTCTAATTATTAAGGATATTTATATGTCTTGGAATAAAAACACCACAGACTAAAACATGTATACAAAACATTTATGGTAGCATTATTGCTAAAGACAAAAAAGCAAGAAAATTGAGTGAATCTCATCTTTAGGAGAAGAATTCCAGGAGTCAAGGTATACATATATATACTACCTATCATATTATATTAAGCTTAACAGGAATGATTCATAAGAATACTACAGACACAAGTGTTGTGCCAAAAAATTATTGGCCTTAGAAAAGCAAGATACAATACTGTATGTATTTTCTAACAATAATTTTAAAGGAAGCACTGATTAAAGAAAACATTGAATGTATAACGGCATATACTTAGGAACGTGTAAAAAATATGTATGTCTGTGAAAGACTGAAACAGAGACGGGCAGCTGATAGGGACAGACACTAAGAGATGACCACGAAGCACAATAAGAATGAATACATTGGTTGAGTGGCTTGGAATCTGGGGGTAGAAATCAGAAATCAATCAAAACAATCAAAAGAGTCAACTATGGCTAGGGTTGAAACTCACGGGTGCAGCATCCTCCTGGAAGCGCAAGGCCTTCATTTCGATTCCCAGTATCGAAGAAGGAAAACAAACAAACAAAAATGATCAAAAAGCCTCTAAAAAACACTCAACTAAAATATTGATATGACAATAACACACATATATGTACAACTATGAATGTACAAATGTGTCAGAAACTTTAAAGAGAAACCAAGATTTCAGAGAGGAGAGGCTAATTCTAACAGTAGGAAGAGAACATGAAATGATAAACTGCACATAGCAGACAAAATCACTGCCATGACAAAGTGAGACAAAGGCAGGAAGTAAAAATAAAAAGATCAGAATAACAGAAGAAAAATTATAAAACAAACTATGCACACAAAACACAGAGGCTGAATTTTGTGACAGCATAACAAATAAAATGACAGTGATTTCTTTTTGCTAAATAAAAGTAAAAAATTTGAGGAAGAATGAAAAGAAAGAAAATTTTCTGAAGGGGTAGAAGATGGTATGGTAGGGGCAACTGTTTTTCTATTGCATGATTTTCCTTTTTTCTTCTGGAAGGTACAGTTTCAACATGTGTGAATGCCTTTCTCACTGAGGAGTCTCACAGTTGTTGGTGGGATGGAGATAGAGGAGAAACTGCTGAGCATCTGTGGTTAATGTTGCTCTCCATCTTTGACTGCTTACTCGGACATGAGGTGGGGAGGGAGAGCTCTGCTTTAGGACATGTACCCTCAAACTCTAACTAGCATAACAGTATCAGCAAGAAACAAAGTTTGTCACCTTTCAAGTTTATTATAACATGGGAATATTTATTTCAAACATAGGTAAGTATAAGTGACAAAATAAGATAATCTTCATATATGCTATATTTTGAAATTCTATCAATTAATTAAAGTTTAAATGTATATTTATGTTTAAAGCATTAAAGTGTCATATTTAATAATGACTTCAATCACTGATAATTTACGTATCAAAAATAATAATAAACAGAAAGAAATTGAGAATAATGAAAAATAAAGTGACAATTATACAAAGGTCTATTAAAATAGAATGACAGTTTAATATATATATATTTAAAAGAACATTTTATCTCATTAAGTTTAGGAAGGACATGTGATCCTTTTAGGAGCAAGAATATTAATTAGATTCTATATTTATGTATAATTCCTCTGTGTGAATTTCTCTGTATTATTGTCATTAAAGAAAATAGTCTGTTACCAAATCAAATACTGTGAACGAGAAAGGAGAGTTTAAGGCTCTGTTGATAATATTACCATGTGCAATATTCTATCTGGGCAAAGGTAACCAAAAACATTTTATCTCATCACAGACCTAAGAGAGGAATGAAACAAATCTTCTGAGAATTGCAAATATTCAGTACTGTGCAAAGATAGGACCTCAGACCTAATGGATCTGAGAAGGAATTGTCTCTCCGTTATACTGTGAAAACATTTAAAAAACTCAATATAACTATAACTATAACTATATATATATATATATAAGACAGATAACAGAAAAAAGTTATTATAACCTAGTGCAGTTCAGACAGTGCATCCAGTAATGTACCTTGATTAAATATGATTCTTTACATGTTTAATATATCCTTTAGCCTATTAGTCTGATTTTTAATCTGTATAATTAACTTTATAAGGATAAAGGAGGAACTTTATAGGATAACTATCACAGGTTTTACAAATAAATAAATGAATCTAGAGAGCAAAAGGGTAGAGGGAAGGGGGAGAAGAAGGAACTGGAATGTGCTGTATACGTGCACCAATCCTGCGCAGTGAATCATTATGTTATATAAACATGTGAAAAAACAAAAATATTACTTTGTTAATACTATTTTTTAATGCTAATATGTTTTGAATAACGTTATATTTGTTCTACAGTCTCATAACTCAGTATACAGTGGTGGTGTTTGTCTTCTGCCTGTTTTTATCTGTGCTTTAATTTTAACACTCATTCGTTTTGCTTTCAGTCAAAATGTATAAGTGCATTTATACATTGAGATGCATTTATACTTTGAGCGCACATAGACAAGCTAGGTGAACTCGCCATACATAGAAGTTGTTACTTTTTTGTTCTCAAAATTCTCATTGTATTTGGAAAGAGGATGGAGTTTTAAGAGAGAGGAGTAAGAGGTAACTTGAATGTGAATAAGATCTTCTAAAATGAAAGTTTCAAGAACTATTGCAGTGAAGGCAGAAAATAAGAATGTTCATTCACCCCAAACAAACACAAACACAGCTAAGCATTCATGACTGGAATTACTACGCATGCTGCTACAGTTTGGGTGTGGAATGCCCCTGAAAGGTCCTGTTTGAAAGGCTTCGCCCCTGACACAGTGCTATTGGAAGGTGGTGGGAACATTAGGAGGTGGGGCACGCGGCAAGGCTTTAGATCACTCAAGTCACGCACTTCAAAGATGTGACTGTATCGCAGTCTCTTCCTCTTACCCTTCCTATTTATGAAGAGAGAAGTTTGCTGTACTCTATCTCCTTACCATGCTGACATACCTCACCACCGGACCTGAAGCAACAGGGCCAGCCAACCACAGTTCCAAACTGTGATTCAAAGTAAACTATTTTCTTTTTAACTTGCTTAAGCTGTTTATCTTAGTTGTTATAAAATTTATGTAAGACATAAGCACTAGTCATGAGCATATATTCCACAAAGAATTAAAAAATAAAATCATTTATTTATATGGGCATGTGCTTACTTATTTGTGTAAAGTTACATAAGCACGTAGACAAAAAGGTATAAGTGGTTACACTGTAGCTTTTTTCATAAAGATGAAGAATCACACAGAAGAGGATATACAGTAAGCCAGGAGAAAGCAAAAATAAAGTAGATAAATAGGAAAATTACATATCGCTTACATAGAGAAAGCCACAAAAACAAACATACCTACGTTGTCATTAAAGGTTATAGAAGTAATTTCCATTTGTAGGTATCTTTACTACAGACATTGTGTCTATACTTCTTGTCTTTTGAAAGCCCCAAAGGTCAAACTGTATATCTATTTTTATTCATTTACCTTTATCTATACTTCAGATGTCCAGTGCATATATTCCATCATTGCACACAAAGGGAATAGCTTATCATTTTGACTTTATGGTTACTTTTCTTTCCAACATTCATAGCATTACTATGATTATAATTAAGAACATACTTGGTAATTCTGTATTGGTTGTGTTTTTCTTATGCTATTTTGTAAATGGATGTCTGTCTGATAATGTTTTCTTTCTTTTATTTATAAAATAAATTTTAAAAAAGAACGTACTTATGATAGTCTCCTTATATTAATATAATAAAATACATAAAACTAGGAAATGTATAAAGAATAGAATGAATTTATTTGTGATGTTTCTAAAGGTTAAGAAATCTATTGTGAGCACAGTGGCAAGATTAGTCTTTCAGGATGTAGTTTTTGCTTCCACAGGGGCACCATATCATTGCATTTTTTAAAATTTTTATTTATTTATTTATTTTTTTGCGGTACTGGGGATTGAACTCAGGACCCTGCGCTTGCTAGGCAAGCGCTTATTCCACTGAGCTATATCCCCAGCCCCCTATTGCACATTTTGACAGGGGAGGAATGCTATGTCTTCTCACGGTTGGAGGCACAGAAGCGCAAATAAAAATAAGATAAAGGTTGTGTCCTTACCTGGCAGAAAAGCTAAAGAGAGTGAACACAGGTTCTCACATCCCTTTATATGATCTCTGCAGCTATCCACGAGGGCTCTGCTATTTGTCTTAATCACCTCTCAAGTACCTCTTACTCTTAATACTATCATACTTATGATTAGGTCCAACATGTATTTTGGGGGCAACTCTAAGTCTAGGTGTGATAATTATTTATAGTGTCAATTTGAATAAGAAATGTGTAGCAGATTAGTTTATCACAGTTCTAGATATCTCTGCATGGTTGACTTACTGAATAGGGAAGACCGCCCCCCCCCCCCCCCCCCCCCCCCCCCCC